>CAJNDV010036457.1:2818-19951 GCA_905221635.1 Symbiodinium sp. CCMP2456
ATCATGAAGTGGATGTCCAAGATGACGCGTCGGTCGCCTGCGGGGCACCACACTCCCATATGAATACGTTGCACATTGAGAATTCATAGAATATGCGCTTCAGCTTCGTCATGGAAGTTAAACGTGGCACTCGGTAGCTCAATGCCTGTTGTTAGATTGTACTCGTGTCCACTGAAGCATTCTGTGTTGACGAGAATGAGATGAATTCTGGAGTTGTGGATCTCAACAACGCCTCGCATCGGCAACCCCGAATAACACCTTGGAAAGGCGTGAGCATGGAAAAAGTGTAGCAAGAGCATACCCAAATCGAAATTCTGAAAAGCCCACAGCTTATCGTCAGTCTCACTCTCTCTCTCTCTCTCTGTGGCCGTCTCTCTCGCGTGCCCCTTTTCAGCACGCAGTCCCCAGAGGGGAGGTCAAGTTTGCGCACGGCCCGTGAAGCCGAAGGAATCACTTGCAGGGTGACACGAAATTGATGGAAGCGGCTGGCCTACTGCAGAATTGCCTTGGGATGAGATGTCAAGTTGGCTTGCTAATTACCAAGCAGAAGGCCCTGGAATGCCTTCCATCAGGCACGTTATCCGATTTCGTGAGCTGACGCTGCAGACCAAGACGAGACTGAGGAAGAGACCTACGCTACGGTCAACACACTACTTGCCTGGCCCCTTCCGCTGCTTGTCGTCGGGTGTTTTGGTTTTGGCGGCCATAAACGTGAAGGAGTCATTTTTGCACTTGTCCCGCTCCTCAGCATGGTTCATCGGTTGGTGGTCTTCAGATCCATCGCCCGCACCTTGCCACGGAGTTGGGAACACTTGCCCCTCTTTATCAGGGCTCGGTACTCGTTTGTTGCCGGAGTACAGGAAGGTTTTGTCCGAGAGCAGGTCCTTCTGCTCCTTGTTCTCGTCTTTCTCGAAATCCCTCAAGATCTTGCGGTTGATCTTCCCAGCCTTGATCTGGTCAGAAACTCGCTTGATGAACTTCTTCACCGCAAAGCCGAATTTCCGAAAGAAGACGGGCAAGTCAGCCGGGACATCTACCTTCGCGGGCTCCTCGACCTTCGCAAGCACCCCGCCCATCCTTGCAGCCCAACGCTTCATGTGCTCGGACTGCAAAGTGGCTTTTTGAAGTTGGACGCTACAAGCCTCCTGCTCTTCGATGGCTTCGTTGAGCTTCTGCTCGGCTTGCTCCAACTTCTTGCGCAGCGCCATCGGGCTCCTGCTCTTGATGTGGTCGACCGGCAATCCTTCCATCTCTTGCTTCAGCTTCTCGTGCCTTTGTCTTAGCAGGTCCAGGTTTCCCTCCGCCTCCTTGACGGAGTTCTTCAAACTCTCGTGCTCCACTTCACGATTCAGAAACTTGTGGACGATGTCCATGACATCTGAGAGGCCGGTGATGTCCCGAATCGCTTGGAAGCCGTCTTCGGTGGTCTGTGATCTCTGTACCTGCTCGAAGGTTGTCTTCTGCAGACAATTCCCTGAGAGTTTCTCGATGGCATAAAGCTTCCGCAGTCGTCCAGCCGAGGCATTGAAGGCATCATTGGCTGCTGCCAATGCCACTCCTTGCAACCAGCTGTCAAGCTTGGCCCGATCTGCTGTAGCTTCCTTTCGCTTCTCAAGCTCTCCATGTATTGCCTCCAAAGCAGAGTCACGGACGTACAGCTCCGTTTTGGCCTCTTGGTCATAAGACTTTAGAGTCTTGTCCATCTGAATCTTGGCACACCTGGCTTCTTCTCTCTCCGTCTGCTTCTGCTGCAGTTCACGATTCTTCCTACTAAGATGCTCCTCCAACTTGAAAAGCTTCTGCTTTACGATGGCTTGCTCGCGCTGGGTCCGCTTCAGCATGTGCTCGTAAACTTTGCGGGTCGTCTCGGCTTCCTTGATTAGTCCGCCTTTCTCATCGACCTGCTTCCCTCTCTTTGAATCATACCCAGTCAACTCGATGAGCTGTTTGTTTAAGACATCCTCGGTCTCATAAATTTTGTCTGCTGACTCCCCCTTGTTCATGTCCATGTGCTCTTGGTCCGCAGTTCGGATTGCGTCCCTCAGTCGATTTAGCCGCGCCTGCTTGGCCTCCGCCTCTTCATGTACTTGGTCATACTGCTGGTGCACCCGGATCAAGGCCTTCTTGACCTCCTCCAGAACACCATCTTCTTTCGTCACGAGGGCATTCGTGGTTCGTTCCACGAGCCTGATGAAGTCGTGACTTGCGCTCCCCGGCTTGAAGGTTGGCGGCGGCATGTTGCACAAAGGCTCCCGGTCCTAAACAGAAAACACTGTGCGGGGTGCTCCACGGATGTAGTGGGAATGATTGTGCCCAGCTTCAGGACTGATGGGACAACGCGTGAAAGCGCTCAAGCTGGAAAAAGCCGGTTGAGCCGCAGCAGGCTTCAAGGTGGAACCGGCTTCAAGGTCGAGCTTTCAGGCATGGCTGCATGAGCAGTGCACACGCTCACCCTGCCACTTGCACTCTCGAGCGAGATTTCGGACCCTCTCACCGCGCCGGCGGGCCTCCTCCTCGATGGTCGGAAGCTTGAGCTCAGCCTGTCCTCATAGGCCAACGTTGCAGGAACTTTTTGCTAGTGACCTGGTCATGTTTGCTTCTGTTCTTCACTGGCTGTAGCAGAGTTCCAGGCGAGTGGATGGTAGTGCTATGAACGGCTGTAACGATTCTCATCGTAAGGAGTCATCCACGGCTCGAATGCCGAAGTCAGCATGCCTTTTCATGATTTTCAGGGTAGTTTCCGGAGTGCAACTCTCGAAAATTGGTCCGGTAGCAAGCGAGCTAGACGCGAGTTCGGAAAGAACACATCGATATGCTTTGATACTTGGGAAAGCTCGTCTGAAACAGTTTTGCTGAAGGGACGCGAGGCGAATAGTTTAAAGAAGCCCATTTGCACTCAGTCTTGGCTCAAGAACCTCGCGACCTTGCCACTGACAAATCGTCTGAACACTTGAATAAACACACTGCGTATGCTGTCATTGAGCATACTGAACCAAAAGCCGCTGGGGGAACCGTGCCGACGAATCCCTCCCCTCCGCACACAGCGACTCCTTCTTATCCAATGCGGGTTAGGAGACCCTTGTCAAAGCCGTTGAGATGAGCCCTGGCCGTTTCTACGAGCCTTCGTGCAGCCATGAAACCATCTGTGCTCCAGTCGCTCACATGACCGTGGCCGAGGCAAGGAAGGCTAGGCTCTACTCTTCAAGCCGGACGGCTGGAGGTGACCTCGAAAGTAGGAAGCTCTTGCACAAGTGGCATCAACACACTCAGCCAGCACGTCCTGATGTTCTGCGAAGGGGCTCTGGCAGGTTGGTGTAGATTGAGAAACAGCTCACACCCTGCTGCCCTGCCGTGCTCCTCTGGCCGCACCGGCCGAGCTGCCAGTTCCCGCAGCCTCGATGCCAATGCATCCAGCTACCAGCTGTTCCCAAGTCGAGGCCACATGGGGAAAGGACGCCACAGAGCACAGATCCGCAGTGCCCATGTGCTGTTGCAGCTCAGACTTTGCAAAAAGAGGCAGGAGGCTTTGGGTGCGCTACTTGCTGTAGATCTCCTCTTTCCGAATGCGTTGCCTTGGCCGGGCCGTTGAATCATGAACTGGTGAGTGTCCATACATGCCGGATGGGGGAACAAACATCTCGGCGGTCATGAAATTGTGGGTAGTGGACGCGGCGGTGCCTGCGGCAACTATGGTGGCAGCACTAGTGCTGCTTCTGACAGGGGAGGTGCGGGGAGGAGGAGGAGGAGGAGGGGGAGGATCGAGGAGGAACATCAGCAACTAGCTAACGGCCCTGGTTCTCTGATATATGCACGCCCTCTCAGTGGCACTTTCTTAGAAACCTCACCCTGCGTGCTGCTGGCATAGTTTCAAACACCCCCAAACCCGGAAGCTCTCTGAGATTGCAGGCTCGTTCTTGAGGTCCTCCCGGAGGAGGGACAGCGAGGCTTCCTGGCTCCATCGCCGCTCCCCCCAGCCCCAGCCCGGCAAGGGCTTCTAGTCTGCTTAAAGGATCATGGGACTTAGTAATTAAGGTTATAAGGCCCTTAATTGGGGTTATAAGTATATAGTTCCCCTAATTATAACCCTACTTACTAAGTCCCTTAATTGGGGTTATAAGTATATAGTTCCCCTAATTATAACCCTACTTACCAAGTCCCTTAATTGGGGTTATAAGTATAGTTCCCCTATAATTATAACCCTACTTACTAAGCCCCCATGATCCTTTAAGTAGTATAATGGTTCCTATAAGGGTTCCTCTAAGGCTTCCTATGATCCTTTAAGTGCTTTTGGGCATCCAGGTGTCAGCAGCTGGACTCGTGTGCTCCAGCCTGCTTGCCGAAGGCAAGGCCCTGCGTCCTCTGGAGCTCTGCCAGCTCCTCTAGCGACTTGGGGCTTCTATACGGGTTATTATAACGGTTAAGGGTTTAGGGTTCATGGGTAGTTATAAATAGGGTTACTATAAGGGTTACTACAAGGGTTTAGGGTTTAGGGTTCATGGGTAGTTATAAATAGGGTTATAAGTAGGGTAACTGTATACTTATAACCCATATTAGGGGGCTTATAACCCCACTTATAACCACCCATGAAGCTCCAAGCACTGCAGCTACGACTGTGGATCCCACTCCAACCCTAATCTGCAAAACGAAACTCCTCCACGCGATGCCGACCAATTTCTAGGTCGTGCAGGCGCTGCGCCTCACTCTGGCGGAAACCGTTGAAGCGATTTTCATCTTCGATGCTCAGCTAACACGGAAATGCAGCAAGGACTGCAATAAAAAACAAAGAGCAACAACCGGAGCTGCTAGCTGCTAGCTAGTGGCAATGATAGTGGTCATGATGATACTGAAACTAATACGACACTTGTATTACTTCAGAATGCCACTGTAGGACACGCAGCAATGATGATCACACCAACACGAACATTGGCAGCGGCAAGGTTGACCACGAAACACGAGGCAGACAAAAGGCACTCAGCAAAACAATTTTTGGGAGAGCGACAGTTGTTCTGGCACTGAAGATACTACCAATACGACTACAAATGATGTCACGTTGACTTGCCAAGGCTCTGATTGATGGGGGCAAGCTAAAGAAAGGCCCCACAGCATCTGGCTTGTGAGAACAGGCATGCATTTCGGAGGGCGCTACCTGGCCACCCATGTCTGCTTCGATGCGGTCCATTCGGAAAGAGATCTCCTGGAGCGGTTGCTTCGCTCAGATTAGAAGCTCTGGGTGATGAGGTCAGACAGCCACATGCACAAACTCCCGCACCAGCTGTGAGTTTTCAATGCATGCCCTGACTGAATGGGATGGCTATGCGCAGCGAGTCAGCGCTCGACTTCTGCCTTTTTCCGTGTCTCTCACTTTGGAAGCTCGCTTCATTGCCTCACCTCCCTCCTTTGAGAGAAGCGCATGCAGGGGAGCCCCTCCCACATGGGAGGCCCACAGACTGCTTCCATGCACCCCAAAGCCAAGGATTCCACGAAGTCCCTCGGCTCTCCTTTACTCTCCATCCCTTACCTCCCGTGAAAAACGGGAGGGGCTCCAGCCCACCTTGGCCCGGCGTGGCCTGCTTTTCCACAGGCCAACGCAGACGCTGCGAATTATGCATACATCCTTTGGGTACTGAACCCATACAGCAACAGTCTATAATGGGGCTACTATTAAGGGCCCAATAGATCCATAATATAAATAGTATCCAACTGTCACTGAGTGGGGGCAGCACCCAATACATCCTGTTCTGAGGGCTGGAGAGTCGGCGCTTCTCTCCTGGTTGCATTAGTCTCAGACTGCCGAGGCTCAACCCTCAGCCGACAGTGAAACCAAAGAGTCTCCCGACACCGACACCGGGCATTGGCAGCAGCCCATTCACAAAGCATCCCTTTTGTTAGTTTCATGTTGCCGTGGCACCATCGACAGCATGGTGTCAACATGACACATCCTGGCCAAAGCCTGCCCGAGACAAGGCGTCTGGGCAGGGAGATCGAGGTTGTTCCTCTCAAGATCCGATATGACACAAGTCGCTGGGCAGCTGACAATGACTACTACGTCCGAATCCTCATCATAAACCCTTGCGAGTATGAATACGAACAAGAGTCGCCTCAACTCCCAAGACCTGCATCTGACACATCCCCCCTCCAGGCAGGAGTTCGCCGCCCAGTGACTCTGGAGTCGTGCACGGTGCCCTCATCTCCTTGGCCAGTGCTTTCCAACCCTCCTACCGAAGCTTAGGCCCCCCCCCCTCCAGCTGCGGAATAATGGACGAGTTGACGTCCCGGCATAGGGCTGGCTCTATGTATGTCTCTATTCCAGGCGGGTGCGGGGGAAACTCATCATCAGCTGGACCGTGGCTGTGCCGAGAAACATCAGCTTCACGGAGGCGGTCGTCTGGTCTGGATACAACACCTCAACCTCACGCAGACGCGCAGGTCATGGGTTTTCACATGTTTTGAAGGCAAGTGACGTTGAGGTAAAACGAAACCCGGCCTGCTTCACTCGCGGAGCAGGCTTCATCGCTGGCTCCTGCAGCAAGTGGGGGTTGTTCAGGGGCAACTGGCGAAAGGCACCGCTTCGAAAGCACTCCACCGACAAGGCCAAGACGCCGACACCCTCACGACTCTTCATGTCGCTTGCAGTTGACAGCACGGCATGCTTTGCCGTTCGAATGCTGAAACTTGGCCCTGCGTTTTCAAGACTTTGACCGCAGTTCACGACATAAGCTCAGTGAGCAAAACCCACAGCAGCCCACCCTGGAGCGGAAGAGCGGGAAGCACAGCAGGGCGAAGAATATGCCAAGCAAGCATGCCTCGCACAAGAAATTGGGTCTGCAGCTTCAAGCGTTGGGCTACCGAGCAAGTGAACCGAAACTTTGGGGCTTCTTGGTTCGGGCTTGGGCAGCCGCAAGGTGCAACCAACATCTCTGGAAAATTTGGACCGGCATTCTGCAGGCATGTTTTTCACATGTTCGTCAACTCTGAACAATGGTAGATTCATTTCTGCGTTTTGAAAGTTCCAAACTTTGGAACTGATTCTGGACGTGCCGTCGGCTGCGACCAAACTCATCACATCGAACTCCGCATCAAGGATGCCTAACGCGTGCCGTGCAGTACGCTCTCCGAACGCCCCCGTCTACCCATGCTGGCAAGCCACCCCTGCCAGCGAGATCCAAAGCCAAGGGCCCGTCTCTGGGTTGGAGAGCTCCTTCAAAGCTTCTGTCGCTGCGAATGGGTTTGGGGAGCCGCAGAGCAGAGTGGCGCCTGGCGGAATTTCCCGAGCCGCGTTTTGGAGAGAATCGGCGTGTAGGGCACCTCGGTGGGTCCGGCTTCGGTTCGGGGTCGCAAGCTGGGAGGCATGTCCAAGGCAGATACACACGAAGCTAAACTACACTCTGTGAGACAGCTGCTAACTACTCGAAACAGAACTTCGGGAGCAATTTCCACTTGGACATGCATCGGTGCCCAACCTTAATACAATGCAACGACTCCAGCAGTATGCGACACAACCCAAACATGTTGCGGCTTTTATGAGGCAGCGAAAACACGCAGCAGCCGCTCCACGTCCCCATCGATTGTACAGTACTAAAACACCACTGCATGCTCTGTGCCCTTGAAAGAAGCGGCGAAGTTGTGGGCAGGACATGATACGGAAGGGGCACGGTGTGCATCTGGTTGGATCGGGACTGTCTCTGAGTGCTGCACTTCCGGCAGATCCGGGTGTGGCGTTACCAGCTCCGGCGCTGCTGCAATCGGAGGTGCAGTCGTCGCAGACACCTGGGACAACCGCAGTAGAATCTTCGCTCGGATGAACGGAAAACGTTGTTCTGAAGTGTTCTACCCGTATTTAACATTGGGTGGTGGCAACACTGACACCTATGCTTTTTTGATATGTCCCAGGCACGGGCTTCGGGCCACACTTGGCCTCATCCCAGGTCCCAGTGCAACTCGGGAAGCACACCTCCTGCACCTCCAGTCCGTCACATGGGCTTGCTTCACGAGTACTCTAATCTGTGATACATTTTGGAGAGTTTTGAGCGCATTCTCTACTAGTAGTGCGAAGGCATGACCACGAGTACCAGCTTGTGCTCGTCCCTCCCAAGTGTATTGCTCACGGTGGCTGTGCACACACTTCAAGCGTGGGGCCAATATACTTGGTGCCGGAGGTATCATAACGGGCAGGCTGTGCGAGAGAAGAATATAAGAGCCAAGCCAGAAGATGCTAGAAGCACGGTCAATTTTGTCCGCGAGCCTCAATGTCCACATCTGACTGCAGAGTCGGACGCTCCTGACAGAACCAAGGGCAATTCAACCCCGCCGAGCATCGTAATGACGATGAGATCGAGTTTCGGACGCTGGTAAGGTCTCTGCACCCTGTCCTCCAGCTTTAGCATCTTGTACATGGCCTCCAGAAAAGGCCATTCTTTTTCGTCCACACCTCGGACGTGTCAGCACGAAGCTCATTGCAGCTCAGCAGAGGTCCTGGACTCATCCTTTGCTGCAGTTAGACTAGAACTTTCTGCAGCTGCAGGGCCAACCCCACCATGCACCACGAACCAGTGGAGCGCATCAAAGCACGTCGATTTCGCGTTGGTGTGCAAGACACCTTCAGGCCAGTGGAGATTGAACGAGCCCTAGGTCCTCGGTCCCATGCAGCCAAACACACGGCTACGCTGACAGGCAATGAGCACACATCTTTGTTGATGCTGTGGGTAGTTCCGGTGTTGATGGGCATGGCGAGGGGGAGAACTAGATGATAATGATAATGATTATGACGATGATAACGTTGATATTTTTCAATAACAATGGTGGTGATAAGGATGATGATGATGATGATGAAGATGAAGAAGAAGATGATGATGATGATCCTGATGGTGGCAATGGCGATGATAGTGACGACGACGATGATGATGACGATGACGACGATGGGCATGGGGATGGTACTGATGAGGGTGACTAAGATTGCACTCAACATGGTGATAGTGATAACGACACGTGACGGCATCGTAAGGAAATCGAAGGGTTCCGCTGGACCGCCGAAGGCACCCTTTGAAGCAGCTTCTGCGAGCGGTGCCAGGTCCAAGGTCTCCTGGGGGAATTCGCGGCTCGGCGGGGCAGCTTGCAAAGGACCCATGTAAGCGAATGCCTACCGGGCTGTCGTTGTGTTTTGGAAGGCTTGGGACTTGAGGTGTTCCTGATTCCGTGAATTTACGCTTGCAGTCACTGTCCCGGCGGGGGCGTGCCAACTTGAGGAGCTTGACACTCTTCTGTGGATGTCAAGCGAGGGCCACTATCCATGATCCATCTTTTTCTAGAGAATAAGTCATCCGCAATGCATCTACAACCGGATTGTCAGGGATGATCCTCCTCTCGCGGCGCCGGCATCGTGCCGTTGCCTCAGACATCTCAGACAAAGCCATGGCATGCTAGCTACTGCAGCCCTCTGTTCTGAAACACACACCCTGCACACCGCTGCACACAAATGCAGGGAAGCAGCTGGCCATCTGCTCCGCCTGGCCGGGTTCTCGCTTCAGTCGTAAAGGACAACTCGTTAGCTGGAGCCTGTGAAGCGATGCCTACAGTAAGGAGAAATCGTAGAGCCTGGCTGCAGAGCTTCGTGGCGGCAGAGACTCCGCAAATCCAGGGCATCAGCTTCATGCCTCTCACATACAGATACGTTCATCATGTTCAGTGTTGCCACTTAGATTCTGTTCGTGCAATCCTGATCCTTGTTTGCATTACGACCGCTGGCATCTCGCATCCCATCGGCTTCATGTTCCAGTTCTTGCTCCCATTAGAGGTCCTACAATTGCGATTATTCCATGATCAGAAAGTGTCGCGAATATTGTCATTAATTCATCTGGTGCTGACGGCAATGGTAGTAGTAGTCGTCGTGGTAAACAGTAGTGGTGGTAGCGGCAGTGGTAGTGGTAAGGGGAGCGGTAGTGGGGAGTGGTAGTAGAAGTAATGGTAGAACAAGTCGTCGTCGCAGTATCTCCATGAGCATTGCGAATATTACTGGTCAAGGATGCTTGCTACTAGTATGACAAAGTTTGCTTGTCAAAAAACTGAACTTGTACGCATGTGCATATATATATATACACAACACTTGTATACCCATGTGTAAATTGCCTGTGTGTGTGTGCGCGCTCTGTCGCATGGTTTCACTTTTGTCTGCAGCCTCCCATGCCCCCGGGGGCGCCCGCAGGAGCAGATTCTTCAGGGCGTCGGCAAAGGGTTAGGTGGGCGGGCGGGGTGACCGTGTCTCGCCCTCACTAAAAGCAGTGCATCATTAAACCCCAAACCCCCAACCCCTAAAGTCAGTCTGCATTTCGATCAGCCCTCCATGTGAGGCGTTTTGGTGAGCTCTCACGCACGCACCTCCGGACTTCTGCGAAAAGAGGGGCACCTCGATCGCCGCTCTGCCTGCAGGCACCCCGGGCTTGGCCGTCGTGCTTCAGTGTGCTCAACATTCAAATTCAAGATGTTGCAAGGTCTAGAACTTTATGGGGTTGACACACACTTTTCAATCTCGGGTTCTCAGCAAATTGTTAAGTCAGGCAGGGGCGGGCCTGCACACTTCTCGAACTGCAGGCGCAGGGCCGGATCGGTGTTCTCTGTGACGATGGCCACTCCGGTCAGTGTGCACGGTTCCGCCTGGCCTGCCGGGACACAGGGTGCCAGGGCGTTCAGTGCATGAGCATGTGGAAGAACCAAAAGCGAAGTGATAAGAAAGCGTCACAAAGCAGCACAAATTGCACATCGACCTCTAGCCGTTGGGCGACGGAACTGTGCTGCTGATTTTCGCGAAGACCATGGAGGATTGAATCGGGCATTAACAGGAGTCCGTCCAATCCATCCGGCCTATGTAAACCGCGATCTCCGACCTGTCGGTGTTTGCCTGAGATGCGGCGAGACCGGTGGCACGCCTTAGGTCCTTTTTCTGTGGAAGCCGGTGAAGATGATGGAGATTTTGGTCATGATGCCTGTGGTGATGATGCTGCTCGTGCTGCTGACGATGCTGCTTATGCTGATGGCGACGATGAAGATGATAACGCTAAAGGTGCTGACCAGGGTGATGGCGACCAGTCGTGCTCATGATGATGACGAGTGTGATGGTGATTATGATGATGATGATGATGATGATGATGCTGACGACGATGCTGACGATGGCGACGATAATGATGACGACCATGAGTATGGTGATCGTACTGATGATAGTGATGATGATGACGATGACGATGATGATGGCTGTGGCGATACTTGTCGGCTTCGATGCTTCTGGTTCTCATGATGCTGACAGCAATGACAATGCTGATGATGGTGGTAGCAGTAGGAGTAGTAGTAGTCGTCGTCGTAGCCGTAGCACTAGCCGCAGCAGCAGCAGCAGTAGTAGGAGGACGAGCAACAGCAGAAACGGTAGTAGTAGCTGAGTAGCTACCGTCATCGCGACCAGTACCCACCCACTACCACAAACACGATCAAGGTCTCCTGTTACTGCAAGCAGTGATCCTGCTGAAACCTGAAAACAGACAGGTCTGTTGCAACGATCACGCGTCTGAGGTTCCTGCGATCCAATCCCCACCGAAGTGAGATTCATGGTCCCATTGGAATTGGCTTGACCTCCGAGGTGGTGCGAGAGGAAGTGCTACCACATGATTCATTGCAGTATCACAACATGAGATATGTTGTCATTCTGTTCTGTCACTGCCCTTGCCATCGAACCATGGCTGGTCGTATGACGAGACCACTTTGGCAACAGTCCTACAGGATTGCTAGCGCGCCTCAAAATGAACTGCACATGATGCATGAGCATGCTGCAATAGTGACAACTGCTTCGTGGTTGCTTGCCGCAGGTTCACAGAATCGTCCCTGTGCACAGAGCCGCAGAAGCATAGACGGAGAGCGACACACCACTCAGTAATACTCAGTAGCTGAATTCGCATACCGTCGCAAATGCTTGCATGATAATGCTCGAAGATTTGCTTGGCCCTGCGGCCTCTGAAATTCGAGTTCCCGAGTGTAAGTGAAAAGGAAGGTTTCCGAACCGAACAGGGGAGACATTCCGGACCTCCCGCAAAAACTGAACACAGACTACCGCTGGATGCATTCGCGTCTCATGACCTGGCTTTCCACATCTGCTGTGATCAGCATGACCAGTTGGGCCAGGTATTTCGACGTTGCAAGGCATCATGCGAGCATGTCATCGTGGTCGCACGGATTCTGTGCAGTGTAGCCATCGTGAGAACCGCATTACCTTCTGGAATCAACATCGTGAAAGACCGCAGCCCAGCATGCGACAAGAGGCTGCAGGCCGCTGCCCACACCACAGAGGCCGGTCAAATGCACCTAGGCGTTCCAACCCAAGGGGCTTGGTCTGCTTAGAAGGTCGGGAATACATTGACATGCCCGGCCTTCCAACACGGAAAAACTGGAATGCAGGGATACTTCGATGTTTGAATATTGACTGCTGTCAATGAGACGCCACATATACAGTATGCTTCTCGGTGTCTTGTTCACGAATAGCAGGTGTGGCAGAGGGAGCGTTCACGGTCGTAGTCAGTCATCGTACTAGTAGTGGTTGTAGAATTTGAAAGCAGTAGGAGCGGCAGCAGGAGCAGGGGCAGGAGCATGAAAATAATAGCAGTAGCAAGTACTCTGCTACGACGACTAGGCGAAGACCACTACTGCTTGCTTGTCACTAGTACCTGTGCTGCAGCTGCTGCAAGTGCTTCTGCTGTTCTACTACAAAGACGACCGCTGTGACCAGTGCTGCTGCTGCTCTTGCTACTACGACGGCTACTACTGCTACTGCTACTGCCACTGCCACTGCTACTGCTACTGCTCTCACTGTTCCACATGTTGTCTGTGCAACACTCTGTTCATCTTGAGTGCGGGCGGTGTGGGTGATGTGGGTGGTGGGGTGGTGGGGTGGTGGGCTGGTCGGCGGTCGTGGTGGCCTTAGTGGGTTTATGATTTTGTGATACTACAGTACTGTTTTGATAAGCATGAACCGGGACCGGCACCGGCTGGTTCAGGGGCGCCGCCCTCAGCGTGCCCAAGTGGACGTCCAGCGAACTGGCGCGCGCAAGGATCTTCATGTAAACTCTCTGCGCCGTTTGAGTTTGGCTGCCCCGGCTCTCAGACACTGCGAGGATGTGTGAGTGTTGCATTCTAACATGTACACGCTCAAAAGTTTCAACAACTTCAGTACCCACCCAAGACACTATTCTTGGATTACGAGGGCTTTATGTCGAGGATACGAGGCTGTCAAAACAAGCCTCGGTCCTTTCGCTCGCGCAAGATCATTCCTGAACCAACTCTTTCGCACAGCCTCAGGCCCTCATTTCCGAAAAGTAGGGGCACCTTATTTTGGGGTCCTTCTACTAAGGATCCTACTATTTAGGGTACTATCGGAAACCCCCAAATCAAGAAGCTGAGAAACCGATGCAAACAAGTCGGCCAGGCTCCATGATAACGGCAGGCCTTGGCTATTGAACGCTCAGCTCACTCCCTGATCCTGGTATCTAACTCAGCATTGCTGATTTCTCCTGCTGGGCGATATATAGGGTACTGCCACAATGCTGTGATGATGTTGAAAATGTGTTGCACATGCAGGCTGAATAAAACGTGGAGAAGTACGATCAAAAGATCGACTTGTGAAACTTGGCATTGTGGAAGCATGCAGGACAAGAACAGAGCATTCACCTGCACTTGGCATACATGATACATGAGCTTGGCTTGCTGTAGCCTTCTGTGCGGGCTTGTGCAGATAACCGAGTCTTTCATCGCGCTTACTCCGCAGGGAGTGTGCGAATACTGTGATTCCTACATGAATCACAAGAATAAGAATGAGAACGATTGGCGAATTTTTCCCGGTAGTTGAATTGTGCCGCAATGGCGCAGTGGAAATAATCGTTAATATTATTTCCGTCGTCGTAGGACCCATAGCACCGCCACCAATGCCAGTGATTATCAATGATTCAGTTCCAAGTTCTCCCTGGGGTCACAAGCATTGGTTAGCCCTTCTTGCAGTCGTGGGGCCGCCAGAAGCCGGCATTCAGCGGCGTGTCCTCCCAAGCCACCCGAAGTTGCAGCAATCCCTATACAGCCGCCACTCTATAGGGCTTAGGTTTTAGGGTCCTACAGCAGCCCTTGGAGCATCGGTACTTCACCAGACACAACATCATGAAGTCGAACCCTTCCCACCCCCTGGTCCGCCAGCTTGGCGCAGTTCTCAACATTCGCAGACACAACGTGCCACAGGGCCCTTGGTTGAGTCAGCACTTCAATGCAAACAACGGAGCAGGCAAATTGATGTCCATCCTGGGTTTTCAGCGAAATACCTTGTGTATGTATATATACAGTATATACATTTACATATACATAAACAGATACATATAAATGTGCAATACAAAAATACAGGTATATATATATATATATATATACATATATATACATATATATATATATATATCCATATATATCTATATGTATGTACATATGTAATATGGGTTTATTGCAGATGGACATATGACCACACATACACACGACATCATACATACAGCATCATACATATAATCATACAGTCGTACACTCTTAGAGCCATACAATCGTACATACATACGTACATTCGCACATGCATACCTACTGTCCTGACCACCTACCGACCTGCTTGCCTGCCTGCCGGCCTGCCCACCTGCCTGCCCACATACAAAATGCTTGCATGCATACATAACTACCTACACAGCTACATGCGTAGAGACGTACATACATACATATGTACATACATGCTTGCTTACGGTTACTTACTGACATACATGCACGCAGACAGGCAGACAGGCAGGCAGTCACGCATAGGTACACGCGTAAAGACATGCATCCATGTATCCATGCGGGCAGACATGCATCCATGTATCCATGCGGGCAGACATGCAAGCAGGCCTGACATGCAGGCGTGCACACATACATACCTATGCCAGGTGCCAAGCTTGCCACACCTTGCCACGGTTTCCGAAGCAAACAGAAGCTTACGGATTTTTGCCGCCAAGTAATCGGGTCCCTTAAGGGCTCGGGCTCAAACTCGAACCCCAAGCCCAAGGCTAAACCCTGCGAGCGCAGGCTCTCGAAATGCTCCCAAGCGGCCAAACGAGGGAGGACGTCATGGATCCAGCCATGGCCAGTGCACACAGCGGGAAGACAAGAGCAACAGAAGAAACACCACTGATGAAACAAGACTGGTCCTAGGCGGAGCGGCTCTAGCTGGTTGAATTTTGCCCAAGTTTCAGCCTGTTTGGAGCAGTATTCGGCTGGAGCAGCCCACATGCAGCACCCCACTTCGAAATTCATTGCACTATCATCTTCTGATCATCTTTGCTTCTGAGCCTGCAACGGCGCGGCACGCGGATATATCTACCTGCAGGTTCCCTTTCAGCCAGGTCTCGCTGTGCACCGGAGCTCTCAGCCCGATCCCGGGCGGTCCCGTCCGAGCTCCGAGACTGCCTGCGTGACTTTCAGAACCTGGAGACGATGGCCTTCGGACACCTGGCAAGCGACATTCGGCTCTCAGCAGCCTCCCCCCGCTATTTCCCGCTACAAAGAGCAACCCCTCCGGACCCTCTACGTCGAGTGTGTGTGCGGATCTGGGTGCCAGACCGCACTGAGCTCATTGGAGACGGCCGCCACTCGAGTCTCCGAGTCGCGCAGCGCCGCAGCCTTGAAAGCGGAGAGCTTCTGTGGGCCTTTTCTTTCGGGTGCCATGGGACCAAGAACCTGTGATGCTGGGTTTCGCGATACATGCCCTGAATCCACTGCAAGTCTCCCACTGCTTCCTGCGAGAGGTCTTCGTTGGACTCGTAGGAAGGACCGGGTTGCGTAGAAAGTCAAAGTGCAAGTACATGACATTTTGACAATCTACACTGGACTCTAGTATTGAGGTTAGAATGCTCACTTCAGGCTTGCAGGGACAGTTCGTTCTGCCACACCTCCTCATTGATTATCTTGCTCCTTGTAGCGTCCTTCCGCCTTCCCCTGTTCTCCAGTGATATGTAGAGCATCTTACACAGAAACTGATATCACGCAAACCTTCTCCAACAGCGACATACCTCTATGCACAGCAAAGGTTTTGAAAAGCAGCTCTTGCATTTTGAGAATCCCTCCCCCCACCATGGTCGATGAGGACCGCGCATGTGCAGCGTTCTGTGCTTTCAGCCTCTCATCGACCAGGCGCTCGAAACCACGCCCCGAATCCTCGCCAGTGGTCGCCACAACAAGACTCTTCCCCGTGGCGCCATCAGATCATTCGCCCTCCGCATGACTGCATTTCCAGCGGAAAAAATTGAGAAACCGGTGGCGCAAAACTGACTGCTTTAGGTTAACGGTTCGCTTCCGTTCAAGCTGCCACTGCGCGTCACTTTGTTTTCTCCGCCGTCTTCGGCTTCGGCTGTCGGGTTCAGGCGCTCGACGAAGTACAGCGAGTAGCTGTTGTCCTGCCATGACAGAGCGGTGACAAGACTGGGGCCGTCGACCTGCATCTCCTTGCCTAGCTCATGCTTCTGTTATACTTGGAGGTTCATGGGTAGTTATAAGTGGGGTTATAAGCACCCTAATATGGGTTATAAGTATAGTTACCCTACTTATAACCCCAGTTATAACATGAACCTCCAAGTAATGCCATGGACTCAGACAGGAATCGGCTGCTTTTCTCTCACAGGCAAGTCTCAAGAAACCCTAAACCCTAAACCCTAAACCCAAAACCCTAAACCCTAAACCCAAAACCCTAAACCCTAAACCCTAAACCCTAAACTGCGAGCCTCGCCCAGGCTGGGGTGGTAACGGCGCAATCGTCGGAAGAAGGCGCACTGGGTCTCCAGTCCTCGGCCACATTGAAAGTGCTGAGACTTCAGTGATGTGAGCATTACAAAATAGCAAAAATAATAACAATAATATTAATAATAATAACAATAGTAATAACAGTAATAATAATAACAATAAAAACAATAATAATAACAACAATAACAATAACAATAACAATAACAATAACAATAACAATAACAATAACAATAACAATGACGCTTCTACAGCAGACCGCAAACTAACTAACAGGCGTTCGTTCCTCTTCCACTACCCGCGGAGTGTCGTGGC
>CAJNDV010036458.1:11943-22517 GCA_905221635.1 Symbiodinium sp. CCMP2456
AAAAAAAAAAAAAAAAAAAAAGCCTCAAAACTTCTCGACAGCAAAGCATGCTGCAGGAAAGCGTCTGAGCCAAGCCGGTAGCAGTGGCTCCCGGACCATCGATGGACGGAATCTGCCTGCAGGGCCGCATCGGGATAGGGCTTCATAGGGCCTTGTAGGGTTTTATAGAAAAGGCCTTTTTATAAGGCCTTATAGGGGTTTTCGGTCCGAGATATGCAAAAGAGTTGTGCCAGATGTCATCGGAAGTCTCGTGTGAGAAGAAAGTCGGAGATTCTTAGCGAAGCCTGCGCTGAAGGGAGGGTTGGGTTCCGGAGATCAGTGCGGAAGTGCAACGGTCTATGTAGTGTGTTGATTCACATCCAATGTTGCCAGACAGGTTGAGACTGAACTACGCATCTCGGCAGACCTTCCCAGCGCCTTAGTGATCGAGCTCGTTTCGCTACTAAGGCGCATGGCTACTTCGGGGCTGTGGACTTTGCACTGCACTCCTCAGCCTCAACCTTCAGTTCAAGGCCTTAGATGTAGGATTTCAGGTTGAGTAAGGGGTCTAGGATTACAGCCAGGGGTTTCGGGGTTTCGGGCAGCATGGGGTCGAGGACTCAGGGTTGAAATGCTGAGGAACCCGCCCCCCCCCCCGCCAGCTGACCTGTGGGGGAAGGTCTTGTCATAGAACAAGGACTTGTCCTCTTCATCCCATGCATCCATCCTTGGCTTCTCCCGAAAGGACCTATACAAGCGTGTACCTTGAATGCTGCCCGACATGTCAGGTGCTACGATCCCAAACCCGAGTACGGAAATCTTGGAATCTTGGCCACTTGGGAGTCAACCGATAGCCCGAAGAGAAGCATGAATCCCAGCAATGCAAAAGACCGAGGTTTCGATTGAGTAATCCAGTGAGCAGGCATTGTCTAGTCAAGTAGGATCTCTGAGCACAGGTACCCATGAGGACATCACCCTAAACTTAAACCCTAAGCCCTAAACCCTAAACTTAAACCCTAAACCCTAAACCTTAAACCCAAAACCCTACGTAAGTCTCTAAAAATCAGAACCTAAAAACCCTGAACCCAAAAGCTTCCAGGGTTTAGGGAAGCCTCGAGGGTTCTCTCGTCTTTCAAGATCTTTCAAGAATGGGATACTTGGAGGATCATGGGACTTAATAACTAGGGTTTAGGGTTTAGGGATTAGGGTTTAGGGTTTAGCATGGGACTTAGTAACTAGGGTTATAATTAAGTACTTCTAACCCCAATATAAGGTACTTATAACCCTACTTGCTAAGGTAACTATACTTATATTTACTTATAACCCCAATATGAGGTACTTATAACCCTACTTACCAAGTCCCATGATCCTCCAAGTAGGGTTCTTATAAGGCTTTAGAGGGATCGTAGAAGGCGGCCCTAGGCTGCTGACATGGGCGGCTCCATAGTTAGGTCGTCTCCTGCTATCTTAGTAGGGTTTGGGTTTAGGGTTTAGGGTTTAGGGTTTATAGAAATTGTTTAGGGTTCAGGTCCTGAGTCTTGGGCGGTTTTGACCGGGTTTTGAACGGTTTTGACAGGGTTTTTCCTTTTGCTTTTTGTTCAGTTCAGCCAATCCTTTCCGGGTGCTTTGCACTTCAATTTACTTGAACCCGTCGGCAAATCGGGTTTTTCAATCAATTACTTAAGGCCCCAAATCGTCAAAAATCACGATTTTCAGGAATCTGCAAAAAATGCCAAAAAGCCTTTATTTTGGCACTTCCAAAATGGACAAAAACACACCTTCCCATTCTCTCAACTCTTGCACCACTTTCCTTGACCCTTCTCTTCATCTCTAATTCATGGAAAGCAAATGCAATCCCAGACCGGACGCACAGTCCCTGTCCGGAAACACAACTTCGGAAACCGCCGGAAACACAATCCCAATCCTGAAACACAATCCCGGCCCGGAAACACAATCCCAGGGCGGAAACACAATCCCGGAAATAGATTCCCGGAAACACAATCCCGGCCCGGAAACACAATCCCAGGCCGGAAACGCAACACAACTGCTGAAACTGGTTTCCGGAAACACAACTCCGGAAATTGGCTTGCAGAAACACAATTCTGGAAACTAGATTCCGGAAACACAAGTCCGGAAAACTCGATTCTGGAAACACAACTCCGGAAATTGGATTCCAGAAACACAAATCTGGAAGCATAACACGTGGGATGCGAATCCCGGAGACAATTGCCGGAACGAGTTGAAGCACCGCGGAAACACCTTTGTTTTTACAACATTCGTTTCTGTGCTTGCAGTTTGTTCGTCAAACATTGAAAGCCAAACAAAATCTACAGGGCCATGCACAATAGATCAAACAATTTCTATTTATGCTGGGCTTGAGGGTTTAGGGTTTAGGGTGTAGGGTTTGGGGTTTGGGGCTACAGGCTACCGGAAGAACTTAGGGAGACTTTGTCTAGTTGGACTATGTAGTGGCGTCCGTGCAACCACCGCAGTGTAAGGGACGGGTCAAAGCTTCAGATTCAGATTCATGCCGGTGCCGTAAGTTCGGAAGACCAGAAGGCATCGATTTAGGGAGTTCACAGCAAACCAAACACATTTCCAACTGGATATGTCTGTTGCAACTCAGGTAGAGTTTAATCATCACTGCGTCCTCAGCATTCCGATGGCCAGCATGAATTCAATCGAGATTCTGCGTCTTCTCAACGATCGCCTGTGCAAGGGTTCAATAAGATAGAATAATGCCCGTTTTGGGGCGAAGCAATTGAATGTTAATGCGCGCACCCGGTGTGTGTGTGTGTGTGTGTGTGGTGTGTATGTGTGTATACGCAAAGATGTATGTACGACGTGACTATGCACGTCCCATGCATGCCAGCAGCATGCGTAAAATAATATCAGTCCGTGCCTGTTCGTTGGCGTCGTAAACCCCCAAACCGCTTAGCCCCTGACCCTGAATCCGAAACCACGGCATTCCATTAGGAGTGGAGTTAGGGTATACCGTACAGGAGCCATAACAGAACCTTTTTTTCGGAGGAACCCTTGGGCGGACCCTCAAAATAGCCCCAAAAAGGAACCTCTAAACCCTAAAGCCTGAAGCCCAGACCCTTTAAGTACTCTTAAAGCAGGAACTCTTGAAGGAACCCTTCCTTTAAGGAGCAATCCTAAACCCTAAAACTCCAAGCCCTAAGCCCTAAACCTCCTAAACCCTAAACCCTAAACCCTAAACCCTAAACCCCCCTTTTGCCTGGATATTGTCTTGCTCCCATGAGCAGAGCTCAGGGGAAGAAGCATCATCCAGAGACCTCAAGGCTGCTAGTTTGAGGGCTTCGGGGGTTTAGGGTTGAGGGTTCCTTTAAAGGTTCTATAGGGCTCGGTAACTTACGAGGGTTCTATGAGCGGTTTAGGATCTCAGGTTTAGGATGAACAGGGGTTCTGAAACTTGGGTGACAGGCAGGGTTTAGGATGTACTTCCTAGTGGTCTACGGCAGAAGAAGCCTCGGGAATCATACAGTTTAGGGGTTTAGGGGTTTAGGGGTTTGGGGTTTAGGGTTTAGGGTGTAGGGTTTAGGGTTTAACGAGACCGGACCAGGCAAGAAGTGGGGGCTTTCTTGTTTGGGTCAAAGAAGAACCCGCCCCTCTCCGCCCCTCTCCATGACGCATCAGAACGGGTTTGGAAGGATTCGGATTCTGCAGGAATCGTAGCACGAATGTTGAGACTCACGGTAGTGGGCCTGCACACCACCAGATCCTCAAATTCTAGCCGTTCAACCCTAAACCCTAAACCCGAATCCTAAACCCTAAACCCTGAACCCCTAATCCCTAAACCGAATCCTACTCCCGGATCTCTCCAAGCCCTGAGCCCCTGGTGAAAGATATGAAACAGAGGCTTAGGAGCTGAGTGCCCTGGCCCCCAAACAGGGCTTACGCTTTTCGATTATAGTAGGACTATATAAACCACCAAAGAGTTAAAGATTGCCTACTCAGACCCTATTCAGGTGAAGGAATGCCTTGTGACACGAAAAGGGATGAACATTAGCTGCAGGTTTCGCGGTCTTGGGGCTTGGGGTTTGGGGTTTGGGGATTATACGGTTTAGGGTTTTGAGCTTCGGGTTTGGGGGTTCGGATCTTTTGGGGGCTAGGGCTTGTAGGGTTTAGGGTTGGGGCGTAGGCTTGTAGGGTTCAGAGTTTGGGGCTTGGGGAGGGTCAAGGCTGCGGGCTTCGGGTCACGCATGGCCTCGGGTGCTGTAGATGTTACAGCAAGTAGAAGAAGCCTCCACGAGCCCGTAGCTCCTCTGATATCCCAAAGGATCCTAGGTACCGTCAGGGGGGATGAGTTCCTACTGTCTTAGGTACTTAGGACCCTCCGGGTCTGATATCTAGACGAGAAGCCGAAACTGCAAGCCTTGGAAACCCTCTAAAACATTAGAAAGACTCTAGAGAAGCCTTGAGCCCGTGAGGGGTTTAGGGTTTAGGGGGGGGTTCCTGATACCCTGCCTCTTTATTTCCCGGGAAACATCTCGGTGAATGGGTCTGCGCTTCAAGGTGGCCGGTGGCCTTTGAAGGCTAGCACTGACAGGAGGGCCTCTCAGCGCCATGTGACATCCGCCTCGAATCACAAATTGCGACTCGGCAGGAGGCCGGAGAGCATCAGGCGCCCTAAACCGGTAAGCCCAAAACCCCAAACGAAAGATGTAATGTGAGGGCCTTAGTAAGTAGAATAGGGTTTTGGGGCCCGCTATACTATAATTAAAATAAGGAGCCCCTTAAAAAATAATGTTAGTAAGTTTTTTAGGCCCCTTATAGTACATCTGCCCCCATGGCGGAAGAAGCATGGCTCGTCATCCCTGCTCAGTGGAGGCCTTGTCCTTGGGCCTTCCGCAGAGCATCCTCTTTGCAGCGATGAAGGTCGAGAAGCCAAGAAATGCACAAAGCCCTTGCTTGCCTGGGTTCTTGTTAAGGAGATTAGCTTAAGTTACCATAATAGGGATCTATAGGGCAAATAAGATGGTTTCCGGTAGTTTAAATTAAAACCCTAAACTATACCCTAAACCCTAAACCCCTAAACTAACAAGGACCCAGTTGCCGCCCCAACCCTCGCAGTAGGGCTCCAAGACGAGAATGAATCCACCGGCCAGAAGTCCACTTAAGGCGAAGCTTAGCCTCGCTTAGCCCTTTAAAGGGTTTAGGGTTTAAGTTTAAGGTCTAAAGGGTTTAGGGCTTAAGGTTTAAAGGGTTTAGGGTTTAGGGTTTGGGGTTGGCCCTTGAAAGGGTTTAGGGTTGAGGGTTAGCCCTTGAAAGGGTTTAGGGCTTAAGGCTTTTAGGGTTTAGGGTTTAGGGTGGGCCCTTTGAAGGGTTTAGGGTTTACGGCATAATGCCCAAAAAGGGTTTAGGGTTCAGGGTTGTCCCTTTAAAGGGTTTAGGGTTTAGGGTATACAATTCCCCCAAAAAACGGAAACTCAAAACAATTCTGAAAGGCCTACTTAGTAACGTTGTTGGGAGGTACTCGAAGGAGGCCATGCCAACGAAAGATCCAACTGCAAAGCCATTCATTGCGACGGGTGCAAAGCTCCAACCACTGACAGACAGCACCAAGAATGCCATGAGTGAGCCGGATGTTGCACCAGTGATTGGGTTCTCAAGGCTCGCACCACAGCTGCGCAGGAAATTGGCAGTCACGGCTCCAAATACTGGTGCAAAGACAGAAATCAAATCCTCCTGCCACACACGCTGTTCATATGCGGCACGCACAGAGTCCACTTTCGCACCGTCAAACAGCATGTCAGCCAAAAGATTCACTGCGCTGTACTCGACGGCGCCGACCGGCATGAGAACCATGGCCTGCACCAGGTAGCACGAGCAGAATGCGGTAAAGCCTACACGGCCTCCAAAGCCGACGAAGATCTTGAAGTGGGAAACCACGAGCCAGAGAATGCAGCCCACAAGGAGCAGAAGGGCGAGCCAGTAATAAGCAGGGGCAAGCATTGGGGACACAACGCCTGTGAAAGCCCCGAAAGCAAATGGCGCAGTCAGCGGCGGTGCTAGGTGACCGCAGAGTGTGATGAGAGTTGCTTGAGCTAGGTCTCCACCAACTCGGGGGCCTGTGTAAGCATATAAATGTGTGAGGAAGCCACCGGCGAACAAAGAGACACACTGCATTGTCCAGTGGCCCTCCAGGCGCCAATGTGCAAGCTTGGCTGCCAGCTTTCCCATATCGATATGTCGAGCCTCGAAGATGCGATCGTCATTATGTAGCTCTTCGTACTCCTCTAAGATCAATGTGTGCGTCCGGGCACCATCGTCTGTTTGCACCGAGATCGAACGAATTCGGGTGGCGGCATAGGTCTCCTCTTCATCCAACGAAGATTCAGAGCTTCCCTCTTCCATGGGCAACATACCGAGTGGCAATGGGTCCAGAACTGGCAGTGGCTAAACCGAGGTCTGGCTAGTCTGGGGTTTAGGGTTTAGGCTAAACTGTTAGTATTTAGCAAGCCGCATTTATCGATGGCGACCGGATATCATCCATTGCGAAACTGGCCTTCAGTGAGGTTGCTGGTTGCAGCAAGCTGCCTTGGGCCATCGACGGCTTTCCGTGGCTGTGGGTATCGCGATAAAATTCATGGAAGGATTTCCACTGTTTGGACTGCATGCGATATCATTGCAAGGACTTTTGCAACTTTGGCTCCTTTTCTTCGAAGAGGTCTTTCTTCCAGCCAGCTGTGTAAACATGTGTGTGTTTGTATGCATGTACGTACGTACGTACGTATGTATGCATGTATGTATGCATGCAGTTGCATGAATGTGTGTAGAAATGCGGACCTCTAAACAAAGGCAGCTGCTGGGCCCTCCTTGCCATCACTCCCCTGAGCCGTAAACTCAGGGTTTGGGGGTTCAGGGTTTAGGGTTTTAGGGTTTAGTGTTTAGGGTTTACATAAGGGCTTAAGGGTGTTAAACATTTCTTATGCTGTTCAGAGGGTGTCTCAGCTTGGAGGAACTTCGGGCCAAATGCGCTTTTCGTGCGAAGCCAGAAACCCTCAACCGCCCTATACGTTCAGGCTTCAGAGTAAAGCCTATCCACAAAACACACTAAACGAAACTCCAACACAGAAATCCTAAAACTCCAACAGTAGTCCACAAACCCTACCCCATCTAACCAAACCATACACCCTAAGCCCTAAGCTTTGCCGTCCAGGCGGCTTGCAGCTGAAGCTCACACTCTGCTCAGTGCAGACTTTCTTGCCCAGAAACCACCTCGGGGTTAGGGTTATAGGGGTTTAGGGTTTAGGGTGTAGGGTTTAGGGTCTAGTGTTTAGGGTTTAGGGTTAAGGGTTTAGGGTTTACGGTTTTCACTTTCCTTCGCTATCTGATTTCCAGAACTTTAGAAGCTCTGGCATCGGGGCTTTCTCAAGAGTGCCCCCCCTAAACCCTAAACCCTAAACCCTAAACCCTAAACCGTGAGGGCGCTTGGTGAGGTGAACAGGATATCGAAGGGCAGGGCTCCGAAATCGCCAACATACCTACTCTGAACCCTTTGAACCAGAAAACTCAGCTATAGCTGCGTGTAGTGCAACCCTGAATCCTCAACACTAAGCCCCTAACCCTACACCCCTTCTTCTTTTCATGAGCGGCAGGTCAAAACCCTGCAGGTCAGATACCCACCATTTAAGCCCAAAGCCCCCCTGAAGCCTAATTTTTCTGGAGAGGGGACTGTTGTGTGGGTCTTATTCTAAAACCCTGTAGGCCTTGCGAATCCGGAATGGTAGTAGATGACGTATTCGACACCACCTCGGTCGGCAGCATTGCTTGGGGCTTAGGGTTTCAAAGGGTTTGGGGATTACTGTAGAAGCCGAAATAATTGCCAACATCATTCCTTGGGCTCTTGATTAAACTAGATTAAAGCCGAAACCCTATTCCAATCAGGCCCCTACATTATGGTTTCGTGTTGAGGGTTCAATGTCAAAAAGTAACGCTAGGCAGGATCTGGAGTTCGGGAATTGCGGATTCACTGAGCATTGTTCGCCCAAAGGATTTGCAAGTTAAGCGAGGTCTTATGGGTTAGGGGTTTAAAGTGTTGAAATCCAGGTCTGTGGCCGGCTTATTGAAGAGTCATGTTTCAACAAGACCTGGTTTATGCAGGGTTTGATATGGTGTGCTTGAAGATCTGTCAGCAAAGGGTTGGTCTATCAGGTCGTCGAAACATCGTAAAGATTCTTAGGCAGAACAAGTCTTGCTCTCTGTTTTTGGTTTTGCGCTCCTTCCGTATCCTAAAAAAGGAAGAACCCTAAATCCCAAAGGTTAAGGGGAGAAGCTGCGTCCCTTGGTTTCGTCTTAGCTTCCGGCTTGAGTGTGGTTTAGAGCTTACGCTTTCCATGTGGGAGGTCGACAAGGTAAAGGGTCCAGGGGGAGGGGGGGGGCCAGTGGCTTAGTGCCTGCACCATCACACAACAACAGTATTGTTCCTTTTTACCGGAGATGGGCAGTTCTCTAAATTAGGCTGCCTTTTGGGCCCCTCAAATGTTACGGCAGAACTACTTTAAGTGTGGGATATTGGAATGTCTGGGTTGCATCTCCCAGGTTTGAAGATCACGGGGGCTTGGCAAGGAGGAGTAAACATGGGGTGTAGGGGGTTGGGGTTCGGTTTTTGGGTTTAGGGATTAGGGGTTTAGGGTTTGTAGGGTCTTAGGGTTTAGGTGTAGGGGTTTATGGTTTTAGGGTCTAGGGTTTAGGGATTAGGGCCAGTTTAGGGGTTCAGGTGCCCGGAAGCCCAGCTACATAGATAATGGGCTACTGTTCCTTCAGCCCTATACTCTACTATACACCTATGAGCAAGCTAGCCTAGTAGATCAGTAACTTGGCTCTCTTGAGGGTTGCCTGTACATATCTTCATTACTGTTTCTCATTCCCATTAGTATTGCTATAGTTATTGCTCATGACTGCTATGATGACTATTCTTGTTATTATTAGCACGATTATCAGTATCATTATTATGAATTTCGGCCTCACTAAACTAAACAGCCTGGCCCGCCGAGAGAATGTCGAAGCCGCTAGACTCTAGTACAGCGGCGGTGGAGTGACATTCGATGGACGTTATCTATAGAGCCTAACCCGAAGGCTCTAAGGATTCATATTCTGAGGCTTTTGGGCCCAAAGACCATACTATGTAGGGCTCTTGGACTAAGTTGAGGGTTAAGGTAAACCCTTGCAGAACCTTCAATGAAACCTTATAGAGACCCTATAGGGGTCAAGGTTAACAGTTGGTGGACCTTATCTACGGAGCCTAAACCCTTACAGAAAATTAACGACACTCCAAAAGAGAGACCAAAGCGGTTTAGGGTTTCGGGTCTGTAGGCTGCCCCGAGCTGTAAACCTGGGCTTCCCTAAACCCTAAAACCCTAAACCCTAAACCCTAAACCCTGAACCCTGAACCCTAAACCCTAAACCCTGAAAACCTAAACCCTAAACCCTAAACCGTGCAGAGCAGAGCGGCCATCTGCACCATCGCGCACGAAGAGGGGCTTTCCGCAGTGCCGCCCTCGCTCGAGGTAGCCGCCTTTCCACTGCCAGTCCTCTGGATTTTGTTTTCGTGAAGATCAGCCATAAACCTTCAACCCAAAACCCTGAAAAACCTTCGTAAGATGTCTTGATTGGGATATTATGCTGCTGGTTTTGTTGCGGGCATGACTGATCTTCTTCTCCAGATATCTCCTGATATTGCATGCCGCCAACCTTCAGCAAAAACATGGCGAAGGGTGTGGTTTTGCTACTCGGGGGAGATCTTGCTCCTGCTCCTGCTCCCGCCCTGTCATGCGAAACCCCAACCCCTCAACCCTCAAACCCGGCACCCGCAACCCATTTTATAGTATGTTATAATATGTTATACCGTATTGTTTTGCTACTGCTTTATATTCCATTATGTTGTGCTATATGTTACCATGCTATAGTCCCTCAGCCTCCTTTAGGAGAAGCCGAGCAGCTGTCTCGGAATCTTTGGCGGCTTTCACCACCAGGCCTGGTGTTTGATCCCGCAAAGACCCATGTAACCTTTGTCTTGTTGGTGTTGGGGCTTGGGGTTTGGGGTTCTGGGTTCAAGGTTGGGTGATTAGGGTTCAGGGGTTGGAGTCTAGCGTTTAGGACGCAACCCCAAACCCTGCACCCTGAACACTAAACCCTCAATCCTAAATCCTAAATCCTAAATCCTAAATCCTAAACCCTAAACCCTAAAACCCTGAACCCTAAATTGTAAATCCTAAATCCTAGACCTCACTATCGCTAACCAAAATTGGCTGTCGAGGAGCGTCGACGTGTGTCTGTGTTGCTCTCGGCCGCAGGGGGCCTGTCTGTCCGAATTTTTGAGCTTAGGGTTTAGGGCTTAGGGTTGAGGGGTTAGGGTTTAGGGCTCCTTTACGGAATCTATAAGGGTTCCTTGAAGGATGTACAGGTTTAGGGTTTAGGGTTTAGGAGTTTAAAGTTTAGGAGCTTAGGGTTGAGGCTTCAGGGTTTCGGGGTGTCGGTGTGGATCCAGGAACCTTTTGCTTCTAAGGTTATGAAGTCAGCAGAACAGAGGAGTCGCATCCTGCCAGTTTGTAGGGTTTAGGGTTTAG
>CAJNDV010036460.1:11576-22507 GCA_905221635.1 Symbiodinium sp. CCMP2456
TCACCCTCATCCTCATCATCATCATCATTATCATCATCATCCTCATCATCGTCGGGTCGCGACACCATGGTCAACAACAAGAGGGACACAAGCTCCCGGTCTTCCCGCCTGGAGCAGAGTCCAGGATCACCCCTCTCAAGACCCTGTCCATCGTCGGAACTCGTCCTTCTGGGCTTTGAAGTAACCAGGGAGAAAAAAGTATAGACTTTTATTTCATAATGGTTCCTTAAGGAAACAGATCCGCCAAAAAAGTATTAAAGTATGGTATTCCAAAGCCCAGCCTTGGAGTCGTCGCTGGTCGGGATAGTAGGACTGCTCGTACCAGATGCGCAAAGTCTTGGCCCAGGCATGGAATCCCGCACTCCCAAAGAGGTGAACCAGCAATTCCGGTCGTCCGGCACCGCCTGCTGTGCCAGGTGGGCCGTACTTTTCCTCCGCCTCGCCCCAAGCGTTCACTGCCAGTGCCATGGCCTTGCCAAGCTGAGCCGATCCGGCAGGTTCGGCTCCCATGGACAAGGCCAGGATCATGCAGTTCTGGTCCTCTCTTCAACAACCAGGCCCAAAAAAGTTCAAACTTTTTAGGATAGACCAAATATATAAGGCCAAAAAGTTTAAAGTTCTCCTATTGACTAACTAAGGGTCGATCTGTCGGTAGCGCTCGCCACACTGCTTGATGAGTTGCTCTGGCATGCAGCTCGCGGACCCGAGCAGCAGAATCACCCGTCCGCTGAACTTCGCGGTCTTGCTCACCGACACATCATTGGTGTTGGCAGCACACATCTGCTTCACCGACGTCAGGAGGGCCACCATCAGGTCTTTGCCACCTGGAGTCTCCGTGTTGTTCCGGATGGCATCCGCAAGCATTATGACTCTTCGTGCCATCACGCAGATGGCCATGTGGCGGATGGGTCCGCTCCACATCGCCTCCTCCAGCAAAGTGCTCAAAGAGCTTTGGGCCACAGCCATCTTGAATGTGTTCTGAGGTGAGATTGGGGTCTCGCTCATTGGCGACAGCCCCGTAATCGGCACCTCGTCCGGCTGGAATGCGTCGCAGACTTCATCGAGCTTGGAAAGGAACTCCTTCTTCTCCAGCATCTTGAAATCCGCATTTTCAGGTCGTCTCGATGGCAACCATGGAAGTGCACTTGGGCCAAGGGGTGTTGGAGGCTCTGGCACAAAGAAGGCATCCGGTGGCGCAGCCATCGGGGCCTGGAAGTGCCCTGGTTGCTGGGGCTGGGGCTGCGCCCAGCTTCCGTTCACGATGAACCCGTCATCCTCTGCTTGCCCATATTCGTTGTACCGCTGCACGCTTGAGATGGGTGGGGTGACCCCTCCAGCTCTGCGTGGCGTGGCGCTTCCCGGCCTACCACGAGGAGTGAGGTTTCCTCCACGGGGTGTGAGGTTTCCACGTGGAGTGGTGCCTCCACGTGGAGTGGCGCCGCTCGCATATCGCGCTGGGGTTGTCGCAGTGCAAGGTCCGGGGTTCATGGATCCCATGGGTCCCATAGGTCCAGGTCCCATGAGTCCCCCCATGGTGGGCACCGAACCCAAGGGAGCTGTGCCGGGTCCAGCTCCCGTGGTGGGAGTTGCACCGCCGCGCGGGGTGACGACGCGGCAAGGCGTGCCGGGCTGGATGGCAACGCTGTTCCGGTGAGCCTCGCTGAAGCCATTCACGGGTGTGCGGGCGCCGTTGCGGGGTGTACGAGCTCCTGGAACCGTTTCGGTTGGGGGCATGGCCGGGGGCATACCCATGGGGACGTGCCCAGGCATCCCCGGTGGAGCTCCAGGTGGAGCAGGGGCCGTTGGGGTGCGGCATCCTGTGGGGGTCAACGGTCGGGAGACCCTGGGGCTCCTGGGCCGCGCATCTCGCGGATACGTGGATGCCGGTGGTGTGGAAGCCCCGTCTGGCATGTTTGGCAAAGGCGGTAGCGGAAAGTCTTCTTGCTGCGCTGGTGACATCCTTAAAGAAAGCAGGAGGGATTACACTGACGAGTGACTCGCGAATTCTTGCCACACAACCGAGCCAAGAATCTGGTTGTACAGTTGCGTCATGTTTGTCCTGGCAGCCAAGGGCCATAGCAAATGAGATGTTCAAATCCTACTCAGAGGAACTGCGTTCGGTTGACACTCGAATGACTCTTGTAAAGTCTTGCTGACAAGTATGTATGTACAAATCGTACTTCACGACATACGTAGGTATGTATACGCGCCTGGAGACCTACTTACATGTATGGGTATGTATATATATATATATATACACATGCATGCATTCAGATGTCTGTACATAAGCATGCAAAGACCATATGTCTAGGTCCTCTGCCTCTGCTCCATGTTATTCCGCATTGCTACGCTCGATAAGATGCTGCATATAAGGTCATCTACGACGCAATTACGCATGCACACTCTGTGTGAGCTCCAGCTCTTTCATGCGTGTGCACGTACAGGTATTCAGCTCGTGAGAAGCATCGTCCATTCTGTACTATACGCAAAGCTGAACACTTCGCTATGAAAACGGAAATCCTCCTAGCCCAACTTGCCACGTTGCACTTGCCTCACTTACAGTCTGTTGCACTCAAACATGTGTGTCATGTAGCGGTTCTGGGTTTGCGTTTAGGGGTTTAGGGTTCACGGTTTAGTCTCTACTCTTACAAACCCTAAACCCTCAACCCTCGACCCTCAACCCTCAACCCAAAACCGCAAGCAGATTTTTGGACATCCGGCACCTCGCTTCCTGAACATTGTTGCCAGCGGTTTGCGGCCTTGCAAGAACAGCAGGGTTTAAGGTTCCCTATAGGGTTTAAGGTTTAGGGCTTTGGGTTTTGGGTTTAAGGTTTAGGGTTTAGGGTTTGGGGTTTAGGGCTTAGTGTTTTGGGTTTAGGGCTTTGGGTTTGGGTTTAGGGTTTAGGATTTAGGGTTTAGGGTTGTGGGCTAGTTACCTTGACCCTCCATCTAACCTCTATCAGACCCTAAATGCCCATCTTTTGCGACCATATACCTCTATTTGAGGGTATACAACTATACTGAACTTAGACCCCTAGCAAAAACTATAGTTTCAGCTTCTTCTTAGGGTTTATAGTAGCCAAAGATAAAAAAAAATCTAAGCACATTATTTGGGACCAAACCCTAAACCCTAAACGAGGATCCTGGTGCGGTTAGGATCTGCGGTTTGGGGGTGTGGGGTTTCGGGCTTGGTTTAGGGTGGCCTCGAGCTTACACTCTGAAGGCAAGGGCAGAGACCAGGAAGAAGCGCAGAACGCGGAGAGTGAACAGAGGAGAATTCCACGGTTTAGGGTTTAGGGTTTAGGGTTTAGTATGGTAAACAATATAATAACCCTTGTATTTGCCCCTAGAATAAGCCGTAACAGAAACCCTATAAGCCTTAAACTCGAAATTACCACATTCCGCAGCCTCCAGCCCCTGGCCAACCCGAAGAAACCTCAAAACCCCAATCCCTGAACCCCTAAATGCTGATTCCCCAAACCACCCAACCCCTTCTGCCACCCGAATCCTACCCAAAACCCTCAGCCCTGCCCTTAACCCTTAAACCCTGAACCCTAGACTCTCAAACCCTAAAACCCTAACCCCTTAAACCCTAAACACTAAAAGCCCTTAACCCTTAAACCCTAAACCCTGAACCCTCGAGCCCTCCTAAACCCTAAACCCTAAACCCTAAACCCTAAACCCTAAACCCTAAACCCTCAAACCCAAACCCAAACCCATAAACCAAGATCCCCTAAGTCAGAGCCCCTCCTCATCACTCGGAAGGCCGGCTGCCCGGTATTCGGAAAGCCTGTGGAAGTCGGCATTACCTGAATTCAGGCTGCAGGTTTAGGGCTCAGAGAGTTTAGGGTTTAGGGTTTAGGGTTTAGGGCTTAGGGCTTTGGGCTTTGGGTTTGGGCCCGGGGTTTTGACCGAAATGTGTTGAACCAATTTTGGTTTTTGCGTTTCAACTTTGATTTCGGGATTGGGCTTTGGGTTTAGGCTTCAGGGTCTAGGGTTTGGGGTTTAGGGCTGGGTGGGTTAGGTGTTACGGCCTTTGAGGGTCTTAGGTTTCAGGTTTAGGTGGGTTTAGGGTTTAGGGTTTAGGGGTTTAGGGGTTTAGGGTTTAGGCTTTAGGGTTTAGGGTTAGATCTCCAAACACTCTGCTCTTCCACCGCATGCGGCATTTACCGCTGCTATTTTCATTGCAGCTTGCAGTGCACGTCGTATCTTCGCGACGGTTCGCCCCAATCTGGTTTGTAGGATTCCCTTGGATCCCCCCCTCTGAAGGGTCTCATCATCATACTTCCCAGGTGAGACGATGACGCAGCTCTGAATGATCGCCAAGACACTCCAGTTGCCCGCATCATGGGCACCTTTGCAAAGAAAGTGGATACCCTAAACCGTAAACCCTAAACCCTAAACCCCAGGCCCAAACCCTAAACCCTAAACCCTAAACCCCAAACCCTAAACCCTAAACCCTAAACCCTAAACCCAAACCCTAAACCCTACACCTTATACCCTCGACCCGGCCAAAAAAGCAACAGCATTCCTTCCTCTCGCATCCCGGGCGCCTACAGCACGGCGGTTTCAGGCCGGCTGCTACAGCTACTTCGGTGCTCTGAAAAGGGGCGTCTTCGCGTTCAGTCGCTGTGCTTTTGGCCCTGTTCTAGCTGAGCCACTTGAAGTTCTAGACGCTACCGTGCCATCGTAGGCCGTATCGGAATCTCGTCAAATACTACAGAACTGTGTGTGCCTGCTTTCCTGATCTGTGACGCATCGACTATTGAGCCAGGCGTTCCAGCTGCAGAACCGGAACTGAAGCACATGCAAGCTCGTGCAATGTGTGCACACATGAGGTCCAAGACAAGCATCGGATCAAGCATTTGGAGAATATTGTTTAACTTCCACCTGCGAAGGAGGTCCAAGTGGTCCCAGCAGCAGGGACGTCAGGCAGGCCTCCACAAATGGCGGCACCAGACTCATCATGCTGAGTGCTGCTCACCCAGAGACTCCAATATTCCTTAATTAAGGAATATTCCTTAAATTATAGTAGGATCCCTAGTATGATTTAAGGTGTATTCCTTAATTAAGGGATATTGGAGTCTCTGGGTAAGAAACCCAGACATTCTTGAAGCAGATGTACTTGTACTTGGGGCCTGCAAAGCTTTGTTGCACCAACCTCACCGAAAACAACTGCAGTCTCTTGCCCATCCCTGCATGCACAGTCACAAACAACATTGAAGTTGTCAGCGTCCGGCCGTTCACCCTTCCTTGTGGCTGCTCCTCGCCCATCCTGTGCTTCCTGCAAAGAAATGGAGCACCGGAGCGCAACTGAGTCTCACCTGAGTTCTCTCCTACAGATAGAAGGCGCCAAGGCGCCCCTTCTATTTCTATATGGACGCCTTAGGGTGCCTAATATTGTCCTTTTGGGACCAGCACTGAGTGTCTCACATGATATACCTTGCTCATCGTCGGTGATGCGAGCTCTTGTCCACAAAGTTCCTGGCACAACAGACACCGAAGCTGTGGGTTGGCAAAGGTAGCCCTGCCTTCAGCACGAGGGGGCTCAAGCCCACACCTTTGGCAAGCTTCAGCGCCTTCCAACATCGCGAAGTGAGCAGCGAATATATATATATATACACACACACTCATACATATGTATTATATATACATATGCCCGTGCGTGTATGTATGTATCTGTGTGTATATATATATATATATATATATATATGTATGTATGTGCTTAATATTAATATCAATATATATATATATATATATATACATATATATATATATATATATATATATATTCATATATCTTATCTATACAATTATGTATGCAGCTATGTAAATATATACATATATATATATATATATGCACATGTATATGGTTGTATTCTTCTTCTTGAAGATGACGCAAGAAGAAAGTGCCTCTTGCATCGCTGCATGTCGCTCTTCGCAGAGTCGGAGCCGCGCGGCCTCGGAGTCGCGGGCTGAAGATGGGAGCCCCTTAGGGGATGGGAGCCCTTACAGCTTTCGGGTTTTAGGATTTTTACGGCTTTAGGGCTTAGGGTTCCTGTAAAAGGATTCTAGACGAGTTTAGGGTTTAGGGATAGGGCCTCTTTAACGATTCCTAGCAGGATTCTAGGAGGGTTTAGGGCTTTAGAGTTTTAGGGTTTTAGGATTTTTAGGGCTTTAGGGCTTTAGGGCTTTAGGGCTTTACGGCTTAAGGGTTTTAGAGTTTTAGGGCTTTAGGGCTTTAGAGTTTTAGGGCTTTAGGGTTTAAGGGCTTAAGGGTTCTAGGGTTTTAGGGTTTAGGCCTTTAGGGTTTAAGGGTTTTAGGGTTTAAGGGTTTAGGGTCTTTAGGGCGTTAGGGTTTAGGGGGTTCCTTTACGGGTTCCTTTTCAGGGCCGCTTTGATGGGATTTAGGGTTTAAGTTGGGAGTTAAGAGCTCCCTTCAAGGGTTTCTTTAAGGGTGCCTTGAAGGGTTTTTTTAAGGGGTTTGCGGTTTCGGGCGTAGAATTTTAAGGGTTCTGGCTGCTTTCGGGGTTCCTTCACACTTCTCCGAGTGTCAGGGTTTAAAGCTTGTAAGGTTCCTTTTGGGTTTAGGGTTTAGGATTTAGGGTTTAGGGTTTAGGGTCTATAAGGTTCCTCTTTGGGCTCGTTTAAAACGGTTTAGGTCTTAGGGTTTGCCTAGACCCCGCAACTACCCTCTAATATACCCTAAATACCCACTACTCAGGACCATAAGGGCTCCATTACAGGGTCCTTAAAGGGGTCCTGGTAAGCTTAAACCCTAAACCCTAAACCCTAAACCCTAAACCCTAAACCCTAAACCCTAAACCCTAAACCCTAAACCCTAGGGCTAGGGTTTCGGGGCTCTCGCACCTGGAGCTTCGCCAGCCGCTCTCGCTCATCTTCGAGGGCCTCAGAGCATGGAAGCTCCCAAGGGGCTGAGGGGTTTACGGGTTTTGGTTTAAAGTTTTGAGTTTTGAGTTTAGGGTTTAGGGTTTAGGGTTTAGGGTTTAGGGTTTAGGGTTTAGGGATTTAGGGCTTAGGGGTTTAGGGGTTTAGGGGTTTAGGGCTTTGGGATTTAGGGCTTAGGGGTTTAGGGATTAGGGGTGTAGGGTTTGGGGGTTTGGGGTTCAGGGCTTTGGCTTTTAGGGGTTCAGGGTTGAGGGGTTTAGGGATTGTGTGACTTCGGTGCCTTGCGCGCGTCATTCCGGTCGTGCTCCGCCTGACCAGGATTCAGCTCTGTCTCTATGTTTAGGGCCCTGAACACTGCACCCTAAACCCTAAACCTAAAACCCGAATCCCTAAACCCTAAACCCTAAACTCTAGACCCTACACCCTAAACCCTAAATCCTAAATCACAGAATCGAAGATTCGCGACTTGGCCTGACGATAGCTTGCAAGCACGAGCTGATGCTTGCTTTGCAGCTCGAGCTTTCGTCGTCCGGACCGCCTCGCAAAAAAAAGCTGCCTTCCTAATCGTGCTAGTTATCACAAGAAGAACACTAAACCCTGAACCCTAAACCCAAAACCCCAAAACCCTGGACCCTAAACCCCAATGATGATCATGACTAGTGTGGCTGCGCCCGCAACTCACGGCCTGAAGTTGGAGAGAAACTCTTCGTTGTGAAGCCCAACTTCACTCCCTCCTCACCAGAGGGTTTAGGGTTTAGGGTTTAGGGTTTATAGGGTATGGGGTTTAGGTTTTAGGGTTTAGGGTTTAGGGTTTAGGGTTTAGGGTTTAGGGTTTAGGGCTTTTGGGGTTTAGGGTTTAAGGTTTAGGGCTCAGAGCTGCCATGCCGGCAGCAGAGTGGCTGTTCTTCGACCTCTTGTCACTGATGCTGTCTTAGAAACTATGACTGTTAATTACCCTTATTCTGAATATTACTATTGCTGTTATTAAATTATTATCTTTAAGTAAACCCTAAAGCCTAAACCCTAAACCCTGCTTATGGTTCTTATGGTTCTGTTATTATCATTATGTAAACTCTAAAACCTACACCCTAAACCCTGCTTATCATGATTCTTATGGTTCTTACTCATTCAGCTGGTCGGCCGAACCAACGGGGCAGGGCTTCAGGTCAGGTTGGCCAGCCCTCCGAGTTTTAGGGTTGAGGGTTTAGAGTTTAGGGCTTAGGGTTTAGGGTTGAGGGTTAGGGTTCGATGCAGACTTTCACAGGTGGATGGCACTGAGGACCATCTCACCGCTGATCGTAAGGGTTCGATTTGGGGCTTTAGGGGTTTAGGGTTTAGGGTTTAGGGGTTTAGGGTTTAGGTTCGTTTAGTTTAGAGTCTTAGGTTTGGGGTTTATGGTCGTTTCCGCGCCAGCTTGTTAGGAATAACTATGGTCATAATCTGGCTAGACATGCAACTCATAGCAATGGCACTGTCAGGACCATCATTAAGCATCTGAAGCTGTCAGCTACACTCTGCCCGCGGCTTAAGGGTTTTAGGGTTCAAGTTCAGTGATTCAGGGTTTTCGGGTATTGGGGTTTAGGTTTAGGGGAGAATGCCGTAACACAATCCTTGCGGAAAAAACTCATGAGACCCTCATACATACAGATGGACAGCCGCCTGAAATTCCCGTAGCGCATTGCGATTACAACCATTACATCACATCTTAAACCCTAAACCCTAAACCCTAAACCCTAAACCCTAAACCCTAAACCCTAAACCATAACATCACATCTTAAACTCTAGATCCTAGACCCGAAACCCTACACCCTTCAACCCCGAGGGCTTGAAAGCCCTAAACCCCTAAACATCCAAACCCCAAACTTGAAAACCCTAAAGCTTAGGGCTTTAGGGTTTAGGGTTTAGGGTTTAGGGTTTAGGGTTTAGGGTTTAGGGTCCCTAAAGCCCCACCCCTGAAATCCTCAACCTCAAACCCCTAAAACCCCCCAAAAAAGCCCCACAGTCACAAGCTCCTGTCTGCTGAAGATGTCCGACGCTCGCAATCTCCGCTTTGGAAGAAAGACTACGGGCCTGCAACGCATTCGGGTTTAGGGTTTAGGGCTTCGGGTTAGGGTTTAGGGTCTCGGGTTTAGGGCTTAGGGTTTAGGGCTTAGGTTTTAGGATCCGGTTTGAGTCTAAAGTTTAGCGTAGCGTTTGGGGTTTCAGAGCACTTACGGATTTACGATTTTTTTGAATGTACTAGCTCTTTCTCCCGCACGCTTAGGGGTTAGGGCTTTAGAGCATGTACGACTTTGGGATGCTTTGGGTTTACCAGTCATGGTGTGCACAAGATACAGGGGTTGGGGTTTCGGGTTTCGAGTTTAGGGTNNTTTCGGGTTTGGGGTTTAGGGGTTTGCGCCTCCTTCAGGCAAGCAACCAGTCGCTCCAGGTCCTGCACTCAACAAGAAATCCAAGCCCGGCTCAACTCCATGCGAGCGCTCCGGGTTGGCATAAGAGTGTAATAGGGTTTAGGGGCTTAGGGTTTCGAGTTCATAAAAACACCCTTTCGGGATGTGCAGGGCCGTAGAGCATAAAGGGTTTAGGGTTCAGGGTTCAGGGTTCAGGGTTTAGGGTTTAGGGTTTAGAAGGTTTAGAAGGTTTAGGGTTTAGGGTTTAGGGTTTCAGCATGCAGTGCGCTGACCTCAATCTGCTGCCGGGAGAAGTCAATGCTCGCAAAGAGCCTGGTGGAGTCCGCTGCCACGGAGGACAGCTGCTTCCTTGCATCATGAGGGTTCTCTACATGAGGGTCACCTTTATTAGGGTTCCTTGAAAGGGATCCATAGAGGCTTCTATGGAAGGTTTCCATTTGGGTTCTCTGTGGGTGGGGTTTTTGTACGGCACCCTTAAAGAATCGGGAACGTAGACAGGGACAATAACTTAGAGAACTCCCCGTACGGTCAGGCAGTCCTCTCGACAGTATTGATGCTGGCGGCTTGCAGAGACCGCTTGGAGGATCGGTGGACCCAGTAACTTAGGCTACATGTACCTCTATTTGGGTCATGAGTATTGCTAAGCATAATAGTTACCTTATTTAGAACCCTAGTTACGAAGTCCCATGACGCTTAGAACCCTAAACCCCTCTTAATGACCCTTGAAGTTGCTAAGCCCCAAACCCTAAACCCTAAACCCTAAACCCTAAACCCCAAACCCGAAACCCTAAACCCTAAACCCTAAGCCCCACTATCCTTTAAGCAGTTGGTCTGCTCGGCCTCATCGCGTGCCGCTGCAGCCGCAAGCTTCGCAGTTGGTCTTGTAGTCCCGATGCTGCGTCCTGCATCTTTGGGCGCGAAACAAGATGTTTAGGGGTTTTTTAAGGTTTACCTATAGTCTCTAGTGTAGTTCCTTTTCTTGATTTAACCAAATTTACATATTTAGGATCCTATAATGTAACCCCAAGAAGGAACTACAATAGACTCTATAGGTCGGGTTTAGGCCAGAGACAAGCAGAGTGGTCGCCCTAAACCCTAAACCCTAAACCCTAAACCACTTTGTTTTGCGGCGGAGCGCATGTCCGTGAGAGATCGGAATCAAACCTGAGAGCGCCTTGACCCAGACCACCGGGACGGTTGATGGACAAAATCCTGCATGACACTACATACCTAAGCTATAGGATTTATGGTACTATACTATATTTGGGTCATGCAGAATTTTGTCCATCAACAGGAGGATCCAAAAAGTAGATCCCCTAATTTGGGACCCTAACTACAAAGGGTACTTTATAGGAACCCCCTTAGGGGATCTATTTTTTGGATCCTCCCGGTGGTCTGGGGAGTGTGGGTCAAGACCGTGGTGAGGAGACCCCTGACTCTCAAACCCATATCCCTTCCATAGGACGATAGGTTTTGGGGTTTTTGGTTTCTTTTTTGCAAGGGCTCTAGTAGAAAGCCTCTAAACCAAAGCGTCGATATGGGTGGTTGTCAAAATTCTGGTCCCTTTTTGGTCCTTATTATAATACGGCACCTATGATTTAGGGTACCCCCAAA
>CAJNDV010036461.1:0-21898 GCA_905221635.1 Symbiodinium sp. CCMP2456
CTGGGGCTTGTGGGGCTATAGCCTCCCGCAGGCAATTCTCTGGGACCTACACGAACTGAACTACGACTAGATGGCTAGGCTAAACCCTAAACCCCTAAACCCTAAACCCCAAACCCCTAAACCCTATAAGCCCTAAACCCCTCAACCCCAAACCCTAAACCCTCAACCCTAAACCCTAAACCCCTAAACCATAAACCCTAAACCTTCAACCCTAAACCTTAAACCCCTCAACCCCAAACCCCTAAACCCCTAGACCCCTAGACCCCTTCAACCCCTAGACCCTAAACCCCAAACCCTAAACCCTAAACCCTAGACCCTGCATCAGACCCTGAACCCTAAAACCCTAAACCCTAAACCCCTAAACCCCTAGACCCTAAACCCGAACCCAGAGGCCCCATACCACTTCAGCGACGACGTGGCGAGCCGCGCTCTGTGCCCGTTGATCTTCGTCATCACGCAGGCCTACTTACTTTTAAGGGTCATGGGACCGAATATAGGGGTCTTAATAATTACCTATACTATTTTGGGGGGGTCCTGACTATAACTATAGTATAATGGGCCCCAAGAACCCTATTTTCATTACAGTATGGTACGCCCTGAGAGTGGCACGCCGTGGCGGCGTGTATTTTCGAGTCATAGATTTGGGTAGGTTTCGGGGTCCTCTTTAATTACTAATGCCCCTACATCAGGAGCTGGAAAGGTTCCTTAAAGGGCTCCCTAGAGGTTTCTATACGGGAGCTATGGGCGCTTTCGGGTTGCTTTTGGTTCAGGGTTTAGGGTTTAGGGTTTAGGGAGGATCACGGGACTTCGTAACTAGGCTTGTTATTTGGGTTACTCTACGTATAACTACTTACAGGGGCAAATAAGGGTACTTATAACCTTACTTTCTAAGTCCCGCGATCCTCGAAGTCTTCGTGGGAATCTTTGGTAAGAATGCCCTGTATATTCCCAAACCCCTGTTCTAGTTGTCTGACTCACGTGCACGAGGGGATGGTTGAACATGTAGATTTCATACCACAACTGCCGCTTGATCCAGAAAGTGCTGGAGCTAAAGATACCCTGCACCCCAACACCTCAAATTAAACCAAACCGTGAACCTTGCTCAAATGCCAATACCGCAGCCCTAAAGCCCAAAACCTAAAGCCCGAAGCCTTTAACTCCTCAAAAACCCTTCTCTAAGAGAAACTTCGACTCCAACCCCCCTAGAAAAACCCAAAGAACCTCGCCGTGATCGAAGAAAGCTGCCCTAAACCCTAAACCGTAAACCCTAAACCCTAGACCCCTAAACCCCTAAACCCCTAGACCCTTAACCCTAAACCCTCAAGCCTGGAGGCAGACCAGGCGCTGGAGGGCCCCGGAGAACAGCTCGAGGCTGCTCGGTTTAGGTTTTAGGGTTTTAGGGTTAAGGGTGTTAGAGTTTAGGGTTTAGGGTTTTAGAGTTTAGGGTTTATAGGGTTTAGGGTTTTAGGGTTTTAGGGTTTAGGGTTTAGGGTTTTTTTGCTTTTGTGTTGAATCGCCATGGGTGTGTGTTGTGGTTTCTGTTCTGTTGGCTGGTCTGGAGTCCAGACAGAGGGGCCGAGGAGTATGTCAAGGGTAATATAGAAGCCGAAGTAGTTTCCAATATTATTCTTAGGGTTCGTTATTGTCAATATGCTATGAAGAAGCCCAAAACCCTTTTCTAACGATTAAGGCCCCTACAGTAGTTACAGTACAAGGACGTCGATTGTTGATTTTCTGCTTTTTGGGCTCTGTGAAGATGTGTTCGGGCCGTCAGGTGTCTTTTGGGCAACGGAGCTTAAGTTCAGGGTGTTAGTTGGTGGGTTCAGCATCCGGGCGACTGGTAGCTTGTCCTAAGAAATATTCTGTTCGTCATGTCTTTCTGGGTTTGCTGGCCTTTCGGGCGTTCTGCGATAGGATTGCTGGGATTGTTGAGTTTAGGGTTGGTTGTGCTTGTCTTGTTTGGGACATATGGCTTGGGGCGTCGCGGTTGTCGAAGGTGCGTTGGGGTATTCCTTCGTTGCCCGATTAAAGAACTAGGTATGGTTTTGGCCATTTAATCTAGTGTATTCGCACATGTTCTGTGAAGGTCCCCAACAGCATTCCCCTTTCTGAACTGCGGGACTCACTGCATCAAGGATCCTGAATTTCAACCAATGTGTTGGTTCTAATTCAAGGCTGGGGGTTTAAGAGGCCCCCCGAAGCACGAAGTCAGTCACGGAGGTGCTGCGGCAAAGCCTGCGCGCGCTGCTGTTCAGGCCTTGGGCGATGTCTTTGCCATCCGAAAGGGTTCAAGTCCTCCTGAGAAGGAAGCACATACTTTGTGCCGAGATACTTCTCACTTTCATACCTGATGCATGTAGTAGCTGAGCAGGAAATTAAGCCCTAAACCCCTGCAGTTTTGAAGCTTTAAAATCCCCGACAAGGCCCTACAGCCTGCGAGGCCCCACCCGTAAGTAGAGGGGTCGCTGTAATATAGAAAAATCACCAATACCATTTCCGGTGTTCCTCACTATGTCTATAGGAATAAATACCCCCAAAACCCAAATCCCTGCAGCCTAATATAGCAGCCTACATAACTACCTATATGGGGATTTCCGAAAATAGGGGACCCGAAATAGTAGGATCCTTATGATAGGGCCCCAAAATAAGGTACCCCGATATTTCGGAAGCTCCCACATCATGCTTCCTTAGGGTTCCTTATACTATAAAGGAGCCCCAAGACCCTATTCTAGGCATTAAGGCCCCTAAAAATTAGAACCCTAAACCCTAAACCTCGACGTCGCCTCGCGACCCCCAGGTGTAGCGGGCTCTTGGTAAGGAATCTAAACTTTTGAGTTACCATGATAAGGAAACCGTTAGGGTTCAGGGTTTAGGGTCTACTATAGATCCCTAAATATGGGCTCCTACTTTAAAGTACCATGATAAGGAAAGCCTCTGATCTACCATAGATCCCGAGTATGGTAACTTAAAGTTTATCTACCATAGATCCCGAGTATGGCAACTTAAAATAAGTTCCTTAACCCAACCGTCTAAACTGCGAAAACCTGGACTTAATTGAACACTGCCCTCATCTAAACCCCTTCAATAGGGACAGCAGTCCGCCCTAAACCCTAAACCCTAAACCGCAGGTGCCAAGGAGGGTAAAGCCCACGACTCTGACAACCAGGACCCCTCGAAACATGATTGTAACCCTTAAACCATCTTCACCCGTAGGGTTTAGGGTAGGGTTTAGGGTTTAGGGGTTTGGGTTTAGGGTTTAGGGTTTAGGGTAGGGTTTAGGGTTTAGGGTTTAGGGTTTAGGGCTCTAAACCCCAAACCCTAAACCCTTTAACCAGAAACCCAAAGCGTTACCTCGAGCGCTGCACTGAGTTTCGCGGTTTAGGGCTACAGCGCTCAACCTAACGCCATCAGCTTGAAACACCCCTACAAATGCCCAAACCCTGGAACACCCTCTAGGTTTCAGGGTTCAGGGTTTAGGGGTTTAGGGTTTTGGGGTTTTGGGGTTTAGGGGTTTAGGGTTCAGGGTTTAGGGTTTAGGGTTTAGGTTTTAGGAGTTTAGGGGGTTTAGGGGTTTATTTGGGTTTAGGGCCACCCTACGAAAGCCCCTTTTTTTTGTCGCCTGCCGCGCAGCACCCTCTCCGACTGCGTCGAGCTGACTCAGATGGTGCCCATCCTGGTAGTGAGCGACACTCGCCTTTAAATCAGTCTTTCTTCACAGGGGCTCTCTATATGGCTTAGGGTTTAGGGATTAGGGTTTAGGGTTCTAATTTTTAGGGGCCTTAATACCAAGCCTCACACCAGGGGTTTAGGGTTTTAGGGTTTGGGTTTTAGGAGTTAGGGTTTAGGGTTTAGGGATTAGGGTTTTAGGGTTTTAGGGTTTGGGGGTTTAGGGGTTTAGGGTTTCCGAAAATTAGGGTACCTTATTTTGGGGTCCTTAGAATGAGGATCCTACTATTCAGGGTACTATATTAGGGCCCTCTATTTTCGGAGACCCTCACACTGGGCTTCATAAGAGGTCTAGGGTTTCGGGGTTTTGGTGGGTATACAGTGAAGTCTCTGGGGTTTGATACTCCCAGCATCGATCATCGGACTCAGAGTATAATATAAGGGCCTGAATAATTACCTATACTCTTCTGGGGATTCCTTACTATAATTATATGTTGATTATCAAGTAGCCCAAAACCCTATTCTAATTATTTAGGCTCCTATATTCTAGTACCCTTATATCTCTATAGTAGCCCTTATCGACCCCCTTTAAAAGGAACCCTATTCTAATTCTTAAGGCTCCTAAACCCTAAGCCTTAAGGCCCCTAAAGGCCCCGTAGGTCCGTGGGTTGGTGCTTCGCGTTTTTCCGCCCTTTCGAGATCAGGGCCTGGCCTGGCGCTTCCCAGAGACGACCAAACGGTACGGGCGCCCTGGCCCATCTGATCATGTCAGAAACAACATACGGCTGCTGCAGCTTCGCTCCTTGACCACAACATGCAAGTTCTTATGCAGCCACCGTACTCCAATATCTACGGAGAGGCGATGTGATGTGACGGACCTGAGACGGGTGGCGCAGTTCATGGAGATGCTGTTGGCATGTGGGGTTTCCGAAAATAGGGACCCTAATATAGTACCCTAAATAGTAGGATCCTTATTATAAGGACCCCAAAGTAAGGTACCCCTTATTTTCGGAAACTCCCATGTATCCGAAAGTGGCGAAGGCCCCGCCTCCGATCAAAGCAGATGTGGCAGAAGATCAGCTTTGCGAACTGCGCCAAGTGACTGTCTGGTGCTTAGTAGGGAATGGGTTATAGGGACTACTATAAGGGACCTTAAGGGACTATCATAGGGATCCATTCCCCCATTCCCTACTAAGCACCAGACAGGTGAGCAACGGAAGCAGAAAGCGTCGCGCGACGGGCGCTGCTAGCAGACGTACGAAGCATTGTAGCTGGCAAGGAATAGACCCTAAATTATAGTAGGATCCCTAAGATGATTTAAAGTATATTCCTTAACTAAGGGATATTGGAGTCTCTGGCTTAGGCCAACTAGGGGCCAGAATCATTGGCATATAGGATTCCGATTTAGGGTTTGGGGGTTTAGGGTTTTAGGGTTTAGGGTTTAGGTTTTAGGGGTTTAGGATTTTAGGGGTTTAGGGTTTAGGGTTCAGAGATCCTTGATTCAAACTTCGATTTTACAGGGTCTCGCTGGGGTTTGAGGTTTCGTGGATCTAGGAGATAGAATTTGGGATTGGCGGCAAAGTTTGAAAGCCCAAGAAAGGCCTTCAACACAAAACCCCGTTACCCTGTTTAGGAGTTAGGATTTATGAGGTTAGGCCCTAAATCCACAACGCATGCTGGAGGTCTACGTACACTTCGATTGGCGTCATAGGCTTGTTTAGGGTTCAGGGCTTTAGGGATTTAGGGTTTTATGGTGTGGGGTTTAGGATTTAGGCTGCAATTTAGTCTAATTTAGGGCTTTCGGGGGTTTAGGGGTTTCGGGGTGTAGGCCCCAAACCCTAAACCCTAACCCCTAAACCGTTTCGAGGGTCTTAGCATCCCTCGGCTTGCTTAGCTTGTTTCGATCTACTGTCCTTACCCAAACCCCCGGTGAGAATCCAAAAAAACGGGTTTAGGGTTTAGGGTTTGGGGTTTAGGGTTTAGGGGTTTAGGGTCTAGGGTCAGGTTTTAGGGTTTAGGGTACATTTTGGTAGTATAGGGTCCCAAAGTAGGGATTGACTTTCTGGATCCTTCCATGGGTCTGGGTATAGGAGCCATTGTAGAATACTTTAGCGTTTAGGGGTTTGGGGTTAGGGTTTTAGGGGTTAGGGTTTTAGGGGTTAGGGTTTAGGGTTTAGGGTTACGCTACCTTTTACTTGCTTGCAGGAGTTTCATTAAAGGAAAACTGCCTCTCGGACAATAGTCATTGCAATAGCTTGTTTCTGAGCTGCATTACTTTTCCTCTATGGGATTTGCCTCGAAATCCACACACAAACCTTACAGACCCCAAACCACCAAACGCCTCAACCCTAAATCCTGAGCCCTAAGCCTTAAACGCAAACCACCAACCCCCAGTGAGGCCAAGCGCTCGCGGCAGTATCTGCAAACCCAACGGCTTCCATACACCCAGCCCACAAGCCCAGAACCCGGTTTAGGGTTTAGGGTTTAGGGTACACCCTGAACACACCAAGCCCTAAACCGTGACACTATGTGAACTTCTTTTGGAGACATGAAATACACACCTTTGTACAGACCCCCTAAAACCCCACGAAAAGCCCTATGTGAATTTCTTTTGGAGAGATTAAATACACACCTACGAGCAGCCAAAACCCATAAACCCATATCCCTGATAGTTATAGTACCCTAAGTTTGAGCATCTTGCCTATAAAGAACATAAAGAACCGCTTATCTAAATGTGTAACCGTTGTTGTGCATGAAAACCCTAAAACCTAGACGCTTAAACCCCCAAACCCCCTAAACCCTAAACCCCTAAACCCATGAAAACCCGAAAACCTAAACCCTAAACCCCCGAACCCTAAACCCTAAACCCTAAACCCATGAAAACCCTAAGCCCGAAAGAGCCCAGGCCAAAAACTCCTTGGAGAACCTGCAGTCGGGCGACAGCAAGCCGGAGTTCGCCTCTTCTCTCGTCTTTAGCTGCTTTGGGGGTTCCTTTAAGGGGTTTAGGGGTTTAGGGTTTCGGGGTTTAGGGTTTAGGGTTCTTTAAGGGATTCAGGGTTAGGATTTAGGGTTCTATTAAGGGGTTTAGGGCTTAGGGTTCCTTTAAGGGGTTTAGGGGTTTAGGGTTTCGGGGTTTAGGGTTTTGGGTTCCTTTAAGCGGTGTACGGGGTTTAGGGCTTAGGGTTTAGGGTTCCTTTAGGTTTTAGGGTTTTGGGGTTCCTTTAAAGGGTTTAGGGTTTCGGGTTTCGGGGTTTAGGGCTTGGAGGTTCAAGTTTCGGGGTTTAGGGTTTAGGGTTTAGGGTTTAGGGTTTAGGGTTTAGGGTTTTCGATTTTTCAAATTGCGGGGGGGGTTCGGGGTTTAGGGGTTAGGGTGTAGGGCGTCCGGGGTTTGGGGTTAACGGTTTAGGGAGATTGGCAGTTTAGGGTTTATGGCTTGGGTTAGGGTTAGTGCGGTTTGGGGTTTGAAGTTTGGGGTTGTTTCAAGAAGCCTTTAGAGCAAAACACTGAGTTTTAAATGAACAACCGATTCTCTAGCTATAATTCAGGATTTATGATAGAAGGTCAACCCTAAGACCAACAAGAAAAATGTAGATTTTAGTGTTACTCGTTCGACCCCTAAGATAGGTACGCCGATGGCGGCATTTAGAGCCTTGGCGGTCTCGGGGTTTGGAGATGAACTTGTCAATTAGAGCTTTTGGGGTTTAGGGTTTAGGGTTTAGGGCCTAGGCTTGCTTCTGTGTCATGTTTGCAAGGTTTCGGTGCTGTTTGTTCTGAAACTAAGAATTTGGAAGGGCAGCGCAAGCCCTCACCCTAAACCCTACACCCTAAACCCTAAACCTGAGGAGTGGAATGTCTTCGAGGACCTTTTGATCAATGCTGCGGGGCTCAAACGCTGCTTGACTGCACTCGGAAGCAGGGCTCCGATGTAATTAGTTCTCTAAATTAGGGTACGATTTAGGGTCCTTTTTTTTATAACGGTGCCGTACTATATTGGGGACACAGAAGGGACACTAATTTAGAGAACTACCAATGTGAAGGCTACTTCTTAAGGCTGTTACTATAGCGGCTTGATCACCTTCTTATTTGTGAGGGGTTCGGGATTCCAAGAGCCAGATGTCCCATATCCCGAACCCTGCCACGGTTTAGGGTTTAGGGTTTAGGGTTTAGGGTTTAGGGTTCTAAATCCTTTCTGTAGAGCCCGGATTCTCTACAAACTCTCTCTTCAAGGGTCCTCGATGTTCTCAGGATCCTGATCATAAGCCGCGTTCAAAGTAAGGAGTGCGCCCATCACAGAGGAGTCGACATGAGGGCCGACCCGCAGCCTGAAACACTATCCCTTGTAGTCTGTAAAAACCCAATAGTAGCATAGTAAAGTATAGCACACTCCACATTCCTGTTCAGAGCATTCAGCCCTAATCCCTGAGCCCTAAACCCTAAGCCCTAAACCCTAAGCCCTAAACCCTAAGCCCTAAACCCTACACCCGAAGCCCTAAACCCTAAACCCGAAGAACTAAGCCCTAATCCCTGTTCACATGGGTGGTTGTCAAAATCATGGTCCCTTTTTGGGTCCTTATTAGAATACGGCACCTATTATTTAGGGTACCCCAAAAAGGGACCATAATTTTGACAACTACCCACATGATTCAGACCCGACATGCCGACGTTACCGTTCCGAGCTAGATGCGGGGGCTGAGGGTCTCTGGAGGCTCTTCCAGCTTACGGCTGACGATATAAATCCCGCAATACCCATAATAAGGGATCTACCGAAATTCCCATAGTTTTGGGTCCTTAGGGTAATGCAAAATTTATCTCATCAACAGTAGGAAGCTTCATATAGGGGTCTGGACAAGTACTAGTATTGATTCCTTAGGTCCCTGATTGTCATTATTACCTACTAGACCCAGAACCCTATGCTAAGTACTACTTACAGTGATTCCTTAGGGCCCCTGATTATCATTGCTTTTTGTTACCATACCCCAGAGCCCTTTTCTAGCTATTTAAGGCCCGAGTAAGGCGCTGCCATATCTGGGGTTCAGGGTGTTGCTCTTGGGGTTTAGGTTTTTGGGTTTAGGGTTTAGGGTTTAGGGTTTGGCGTTTAGGGTTTAGGGTGTAGGGTTTGGAGTTTAGGTTTTGAGGGGCTTTTTTTCAGTTTTGAGCTGTTGGGCCAAGGGACCTCGGTAAGTTGCAGTTTAGGGTTTAGGGTTAGCCATACTGATCCGCTGCTGTGAGTTTTGGGGTAGCATGTAGTAGATTAGTAGACTAGTAGACTAGTACAGTAGCATGAATAGTATTTATGAGTAGCATTTAGTTAGTAGCCATTATCCTCGAGGTTTCCGCGACATACACCCTAACCCCCCTAACATTAGGCTGCTTCACCTTGCTGTGAGCCTGCAAATCTGAGTTCGGGGAGGGAACAGAGGCACAAGAGGGGCCGGAGCTCTAAGGTTAGAAGTATGGGCCCTAAGAAGGACCCTTAGGCCTTAGGGACCGTTAAGGGTACATATAGGGGAAAAGGAGGTGTATAAGGATCCCAGGGTTGGGGCCCATACTAGGGTCCATGGTTTCAACCTTGGACTAGCGGCAGTCGTAACCTCGGGGGTCTTGCAATCCAAGTCGGGCCAGTTCTCAGAAGTTTTGTGCACAACGAATCATGGGGCTTAGTAGCTAGGGTTAGAAATAAGGTAACTATACCTGTAGTTGCTTGTAACCCAAGTAAGGGTACTTATGACCTTACTTACTAAGTCCCATGATCCCGGAACTCCAATGTCGCCAGATCTCAGGTGACATAGTCCAGCAGAGCAAGGCACCCGAACAATCCAGGGTTCACTATGGGGGCCTGAATTGGAATAGGGCCTGAGGGTATGATATATTATGGTTATAATAAGGAACCCAAAAACCCTATTCTAAACCCTAAACCCTAAACCCTAAACCCTAAACCCTATTCTAATGACTGAGGTTTCTACATCACTTGCTTTGGGGCGAGAGCTTTTGGGGATTCGGTGGGCTTGATAATCTAAGGTTAGAAGTATGGGCCCCTAATATGGACCCTTAGGCCTTTCTGGGGACCCTTAAGGGTACATATAGGGTATATAGCAGGTGTATAAGGATCCCAGGGTTAAGGCCCATACTAGGGGCCCATGGTTTCAACCTTGGAGATAAGCTTGTGGTACAAGCCCAAGAGTTGGAAGCCCGATAGCCTCAGTCCTTAAGACTAACGTATAGGGAATCCCCGCACTAGTTGTCCTTTATCCGGTTTCCAACCTGTTGGGGGGGTTTACTGTAGGAGCTGAGTAGGTGACCTTTAACCTTTTGGGGCTTATAGAACCCTACCGTAGCTCCGAGGGTTAGACTTTTTGGGGGCTCGGATACTCAGCCCCTCAGATACACTCTTAGACGGTTTTCCCGATTGTTCACCATGTCTTACCGGCTTGCAGAGTGGTTTTTTCAGGGCGTGGTCAGAGGGCTCAGAGAGTTCAGGACTGAGACTTTAAGGAGTAAACCCTAAACCCTAAACCTTAAACCTTAAACCCTAAACCCTAAACCGTGTTCAGGGTTAAGGGTTTAGGCTAGGGTTTAGGGTTTGGGGTTGATGGTTCGGCTTAGGCTTGCCGTAAGAACCAAGGACGAAATCTGGTAGACCTTAAAGACGAACTGAACCTCAAAAGGGTTTCAGGTTCATATACCATATAGGGATTCATAGTATAAGGGTATAGGGACCCTACTTATCAGGGTCATTTGGTCCCCAAGGGAGGATGGCTTTCCTTCAGTTATCGCAACCTCAATGCTTGAAGGGTTTTAGGGTTTAGGGTTTAGGGGTTTAGGGGTTTAGGGTTTAGGGTTTAGGGTTTAGGGGTTTAGGGTTTAGGGGCTTAGGGGTTTTATCAGAGACCTGTATTGCATGGCTTAAGCGAGTTAAACCCAGCAGCTGAGCCGCAGGACCTTACTTGGAGGATCATGGGACGTAGTAAGTAATGTTATAAGCATCCTTAATTATTAGGGTTCTAAGTAAGTATACAGTCTAGTTACCGTATTTATTACCCTAGATACTAAGTCCCATGATCCTCTAAGTATCCCTTGAAATATGAACCCAAAAAACCCTGAAATAGAGCTTTAGGAGCCCTTGAAATATGAACCCAAAATCCTGTCCCTTGAAATTTAGGAGCCCTTGAAGTATGAACCCAAAATCCTGGAGTAAAGCTTTAGGACCGATTCGCCAGGTGCGTCGCGCCGCCTTCATCCAGGATCTGCTTCAGGCGAACATCGGCGCGCTGCCGGAGGAGGCTCTCTCCCTTGGGGACGCAATGGCCCTTATAAGTCGGGTCCCTATACCCCTATACTATGAGTCCCAATATGGTACATGAACCTGAAACCCTTTTGAGGTTCATTTCGTCCGTAAGGTTCTGAAAATCCCAGAGACCTCACACTCCCTTAATCAACTAGGCAGGCCTTCGCACGTTTACATTTGCCCCTTGTGGGGCCTAAGAGGATCTTCCTTAACGAACATGTCTCGAAGTTTAGGGTTTAGGGTTTAGGGTTTAGGGTTTAGGGTTTAGGGTTTAGGGTCAAGGGCCAGCGCCTGGTCAGATTTCCCTGAATCAGAGCGCAAGAAGCCCCGGGTAACTTGAGGGGTCTAGGGTTTGGGGAACTTGAGGGTACCCCTAAACCCTAAACCTAAACCCTAAACTTGAGGGGCACTCCTCCGGGGAAGTGTTTTGGAGTTGCTGGGATCAGTGACTTCGTGCCTGGAGTCCCCATACTGTTGATGATATAAACCCTGCATAGCGGTTTAGGGTTTAGGGTTTAGGCCTATGGTGTACTCCTTGTGGTGGGTAATGCAGGATTCATATCATCAACCGCATCCCTCAGAATGCAGAGCACGCGTTTGTTTGCACGTTACTTGGAGGATCATGGGATATAGTAAGCAGGGTTATAAGCAACCTTATTAGGAGTATCAGTGATTGTAGGTATAATTACCTTATTTATAACCCTAGTTGCCAAGTCCCGTGATCCTTCAGGTAAACCCTACACCCTCCCATGTGAAAGAACCTTTGAGGATCCCTTTGAGGAGCCCTTACATACAGTTCCAAAGTCCCATAACCCTAAACCGTAAACCCTAAAGGGTTATGGTTTAGGGTTTAGGGTCCCTACACTAGGGTTTAGGGGTTAGGGTTTAGGGTTTAGGGTTTAGGGTTTAGGGTCCCTACACCCCAAATCTTAAACCTTAAACTCCAAACGTAGAAGTTCAGACCCTTCAACCTCCTCGGCCCAACATCGCTAGCTACAGTCTCCATTGTAGTAGTTGATCATACGATCCTGACCATAAAACGGGTTTAGGGTTTAGGGTTTAGGGTTTAGGGTTTAGGGTTTAGGGTTAACCAAAAAGGAACTACAATGGAGGCTATAGGTAGTTTAGAACTTCTGGGCTTTAGGGCTTTGGGTTGTTGCTTTCCCGGGGCAGCAAGCGCCGTTTGTTAAGTTGTTGGGCCTGCCTTCTCAAATTGAGCACTAGGAATTAGGGACCACGGGGGAAATACAGTGAATCCCAGAAAGTTGGAACACGGATTTAGGATTACTGGTGCTGGGATTTCCTATACCTATACCTGGCCTCAAGGACATGAGGGTTTTCTAGAAGCCAAAGTCATTACCAATGTTGCTCCTTAGGTTCCTTATTGGGATTATACTGTAAAGGAGCCCAAAACCTTATTCTACTTATTGAGGCACCTAAACCCTAAAACCCGAGAACCCTAAACCCCTAAGCCCCCCAAAAGTAACCCCAATATGAGGTTGTTCATGTTCCAACCTGAATCGAAAGGCTACTTACCCTTTTAGGTTTCTAAGTCAGTATAAGTAAGTCACATGCAATGGGCGCTGCTTTCAAAGCCCTATTCTAATTATTAGGGCCCCTGTATTCTAGTACCCTGACAGCTCCCTTATAGTAGCCCTTGATAGAAATTATTCAGCCCCTATATTACCCGCCACCTGGCTGGGCGGCCCCTGGAGACAAAATCGAAAACCCTCAACCTTAAACCCTAAGCCCCTAAACCCCTTAACCCTAAACCTTAAACCCTAAACCCTAAACCCTAAGCCCCTACAGCCTTGGCAAGCTTGAAACTCTTTGCGGCTCCACCCACCTTCAATGCTTGTCTGGAGGACCTCCGAGAGCCTTAAACCCTAACCCTAGATGATGGCATACTCATGATTCTTCGTAGCTGAGTATGTGGGTGGTTGTCAAAATTATGGTCCCTTTTTGGGTCCTTATTATAATACGGCACCTAATATTTAGGGTACCCAAAAAGGGACCCTAATTTTGACAACCACCCATGTGACCGTTCACTAACCTTTTGGGGGTTATATAACCCTACTATAATTGAGAAGGTTTTCCTTCCTTGGTCTACCTTAAGAACCCAAAAACCTACTTTTTTGTAGGGTCCCTCTCAATCCCATATCAGGGTTGCTAATAAGAACCTGCAGAAAAGTGGGTTTTGGGTTCTTAAGGTAGGGTACTCAGCCCCTAAGCTAAGGAGCTTTTCTAAACCCTAAACCCTAAACCTTAAACCCTAAACCCTAAACCCTAAGCTAAGGAGCTTCTCTAAACCCTAAACCGGCCACGTCCTCGCAGAAGGCCTGGCCGTACAACGCGCAGTGTCCGAGCCTCAGATTCCGCAACGTTCCCTGCGGGACGTTGTAGGATAGGGTTTAGGGTTTAGGGTTTAGGGTTTAGGGTTTAGGGTTTAGGGTTTAGGGGTTTAGGGTTTAGGGTTTAAGGGTTTAGGGTTTAGGGTTTAGGGACGTTGTAGGATTCCGTATGTGGGTAGTTCTCTAAATTATGGTCCTTCTTTGGGGTACCCTAAATAATAGGTGCCGTATTATGATAAGGACCCAAAAAGGGACCATAATTTTGACAACCACCCATGTGAGTTTGTCGAAGGTTATGTTGGGAATTTGGTGGGTTTGTATGACGTTATCTGATCTGTGCTTGCGTAAGAGTTTTCCTAGTGTTTCGTTCAGTTTGTCCTGTAGTTACGCTGTGTTTTCAGATTGCACAGGACTCCTTCCTCAACTGTCAGAAGAAGACTTTGGAGGTCAACCCAAAACCCTAACCCTGTATGCCTGTTCCTTGTTCGCCAGTCGCACGCTTGTTTCGTTGGTTGTGGGTTTTTCCTGTAAACTTGCGCAAGTTGGGAATCCGTGTCCTTTCTTCTGACTTTGGCGGCTCGACGGGTAGGGAGGGGGACGTGGGAGAAGTAGGTATCATTTGGATGCTGGTTCCTTAGGGTTTAGGGTTTAGGGTTTATGGTTAAGACGTTCTTCTCTAGCGGCTTTGGGAGAATACGGGCGTTTTCGGATTGAGGACACAAAAAGTGTCAGATGAGCACCGTCGGCTTCAAATTAGAAGGGTACGCCTTGTACTTTCAGGATCATGGGACTTAGTAACTAGGGTTGTAAGTTAGGCAACTAGGTTTACAACTACTTGTAACCCCAGGTAAGGGTACCTGTAACCTTAGTTGCTACGTCCCAGGATCCTTTACCTATTCGGAGGTTTACAGATGATTAGTGGGTTGGAGTGTAAAGTGTAGGACTCATATTGCACCATCACCCAAGCATCCTGATGTTGCTGATTACTTGTGGCCAAGACCATGGTCCCTGTTGAGTTCATGTATTGGGAGTTTCCGATAATAAGGGGTACCTTCCTTTAAGGTCCTTCTAAGAAGAACCCTACTATTTTCGGGTACTATATTAGCTTCCCCAGACTATGGAAACTCCCGTATCCTATTCCGTTCTGAAGATTCGCGCAAAAGTGTGCTTAGGTAGGGTTCAGGGATGTTGGGGCTTTAGCTGGCAATCCTCCACCTCGGGCATGCTCCAACTCCACCTGCCTTTTCCGGCGGGCGTGTTTCACTTCGGCGTCAAGGCCCGGAGTATGGTCTTGGCATTCCGTGTTTGGCTTCAAGGTGGTCTCCGTCGCCGACGGGAGCACCTGGAATTGCACTGGGGTCAGCAACGTGGCTGCCTGCATTCCTTAATATTCTTTTGGTTTCCGAAGAGATGTGACAGGCCGGCCACGCAAATACCTAAGGCAACGGGTGAAGGAAGTGCCCCTTGTCGGATATTCCCTGGTGGCGGTGAGGGGGGAAACTTGCCAAATGGAACCTGCTCCGTTCGGGAAAGCCACTTGGCTTCCTGTCCTGGCATCTACGGCAATTCGCACACAGATTTTACGCCCCCCACACCTTCAAAGCACCAAACATCCCTACGTCAAGCACAAAAAAGCCCAAAGTCCTCAAGCCTCATCCCAGGTTCTCGAGCCAAAGCCCCAAAGTTTAAGCTCTAACATGAGAACCCAAAACCCTACTTTTTTGTAGGTTCTTATTATAAACCCTAATATGGGATTTATAGGGACCCTACAAAGAAGTAGGTTTAGGGTTCTTAAGGTAATATAAGTAGTTCTCTAAATACGGGTCCCTCTCTAGGTCTCCCATAGTACGGCACCCTTACAAAAAGGCCTTTAAAAGGGACCTTAATTTAGAGAACTACCCATATAGAAGCCGAAGTCAAGTGTAGCGATACTACAAAATACGGCCAAAGCCCATTTTAGTGGGACAAGTATAGTAGCCTAAAACCTATTCAAACCAATAAGGTCTCCTTTTGATCCTTACAGCTTTCACTCCTACACACTAAGCCTGATAGCCCCGAAATCTTAAACCTCTAGCCCCTAAACCCTAAGCCCCTAAATCCCAAAACGCCTGAATCCCTTAAACCCCGAAACCCTTAAACCCCCAAGCCCTAAAGCCGAAGGTCTGTGGCACTCGCGCAAGGACCAAAGGGTCTTGACACGTGGGCTTTACGTAGTATGTTTTAGGGTTCAGGGACTGGTTTAGTGGTTTAGGGGCTTTAGGTGTTGAGGGTTTAGGGGGTTCGGGTTCGCCAGCGCAGCGTTCGTTGCCACAAATCGGCGTAGTTTTCCGATTATTTTTCATTTAATCGAAACCTTCCAGGTGCTTTTGACTTCAACTTACTTAAACCGTCGACGACATTTCGTGTCAATTTACTAAAGCTTTTCCAGTGGCTCGTAAACTTCCAAAACGAGTTGCTGCGCTGCTTCTAAAATCTAGCGGTTTAGGGTTTACGGTTTGGTTTAATGAGCATGGAACGAAGAAGCAAAGCATCAGAAAACCGATAGAAACTTATAAAACACCTTTGGAGCCCTTCCTGATTCCTCCTCCTCGTCGTAAAATTCTGGATCCAAAACCTTACACCTTATATGCACCCTAGAAGAACAGTTCAAACAGCGTACAAGACTTCCCTGATAAATTCAAACTCCATAGCATTAAGGGGCAATAGGAGGGACCCCTAGAAGGGACCCCTAATCCTAATACCGTATATAACCATTATATACCCCTTATATAGTCTCATAATTCACCAACAAACCTCAAGGGACCGCTTTAGTCCCTTGATAGCAGGACTTGGGGATCAAGATCGCGATCGGTTCCGCTGTCGCTGCGGGCTCTGTCGGGATCCCACCTTGTAGGGCACGGTTTAGGGGTTTAGGGCTTAGGGTTTAGGGGTTTAGGGTTTAGGGCTTTGAATTTGAAGGGTTGGAGTTTCGGAGTTTTGACAACTGAAGCAAATACACAGCCTTATAGAAGGTCTATACACCTTATAGAAGCCTCATAGAAGCGCTACATACCCTAAACTCCCCACCTGTAGTTTGATTTAATGAAGGCCTCAAATACACAACCCCTGAAGCCTCAAACCCTCGACGTTTACCCCAGGCACCTTACAAGTAGGGTTACTCCCCTAATATGGGCACTTGGGACCTCAATCGTAGCACCTCACAAACATTCATAATCGCGGCGAAAGCCCTAAACCCAAAGCCTTCCAAAGCTAGAACTCAGACCCATACAGCAGCAGGGTGGGAACAGCCCTACCGCCCTACGCTCGCAAAACCTTGTAAAACCCATGGAACTCTACAAAAACCCTCGCAAGTAAAAACTTTTGGAAACAATCGCAAACATCCTTACTTCCAAAACATTCCTGAGGTGGAAACCCTCAAGCCTTCAAGCAAAAAGGCGGGCACCCCTACAGCCCTAAACCCTAAACCCCCTTACAGTAGAGAACCCTATAAGGCGCTTTCAAGCAGCCCTTCAAGGAACCCTAAGCCCTGAACCCTTTCAAGCAAACCTAAAACCTCAAGCCCTAAACCCTATAAAACACAATAACCCTAAACCCTAAGCCCTAAAAAAACACAAACAAAAATTAAACCCTAAACCCTAAACAACACAAAACCCCTAAACCCTCTACAAAAAAACACAAAAACCCTAAACCCTCTTAAAAAAAACATTCGAACCCTCAAAACCCTTTTTGAAAAAAGAAAAGCCCTAAAGGTTGGCACGGCGCTGGCCTTCGGAGTTTTCCTCTCCGCCTCCTCGGCGGCCACGGTGGCCGCCGCGGAGGCGACCGCCGCTTCTGCCGAGGCACAAGGGGGAGGTCCCCAGAGATCCCAATACCCCTTAGTCAAGGAATATACCTTGAATTATAGGTCTCAGGGTTCGTTTGGATAAGGGTTTAGGATATCTGGGTTTAGGGTTTAGGGTGTAGGGTTCAGAGGTTTGGGGTTTAGGATTTAGGGTTTAGGTTTTAGAGGTTTAGGGTTTAAGGTTTAGGGTTTAGGGTTTGAAGTCTAGGATTTCGGGTTTAGGATTTAGGATTTAACACACCCAGAGATCCCAATACCGCTATAATTAAGGAATATACCTTATATTATAGAGGCCTTAGTATGATGATTTGAGGTCCATTCCTTAATTAAGGGGTATTGGGTTCTCTGGGTCTCAGGGCTCCTTTCGACAAGGGTTTGGTATTTTAAGGTTTAGGGTTTAGGGTTTGGGATTTATGGTTTAGGGTTCAGGGTTTAGGATTTTATGGTTTAGGATTTATGGTTTAGGGTTCAGGGTTTGGGGAATGTTGGTGGCGCATAGGCGGAAGTATCTAGCGACGGTGCAGTTTCGAGTGTATCGACGATTCGCCGCTGGAGCCAGCATGTGGAGTGTTGTTGTTTTTTCCCGACCCCACGCCGTCTGAGGCGGCCAAACCACCCAAACCTAATTAATCCTTATAGGGTTCAGCTCTACACTCATCCCCTGCTGTCCTTCAAGCTTGTTCGTGCAGTAAGAGCAGAGCAAGGCAGGGCAGGGCTTACTTGAAGGAGCCATAGAGGGTTCCTTTTAAGAAGGGCTTTTCTGCAGGGCTTCACAGGGCTCCTTGGTCTCGGGTTTCTGTTTTATGCTTGGAATAGTGTTTCTTTAAGTGTTCCGTTAATGGATTACTTGACGGGGTAAATACACAGGGTTAATGCAGGAGTTCATTGAGTTTCGGGGTCTTGGCGTTTCTTAGTCGGGTTCTTACAAAGGGCTTATTGTAGGTCTTTACAGTGGGTTTGTAGGGTTTCATCATTGTTTGTAGGGTTCGTAAGGGATTTGCGGGAGCTTCGTGTGGCTCACCGGAAGCGAGGTGGACGTCATCAGCGGGCAGGTGATCCCAGCTCTTGTTTCCGTGGGCCAAAGCCAACACCTCCACCACCTGGAACCTAAACCCCTAAACCCTAAAAACCCTAGAACCCTAAACCCTAAACCCTAAAACCCTAAAACCTAAACCCTAAAGCCCTAAACCCTAAACCCTAAACCCTAAACCCAAACCCCATGGTTTCTTGCACAACTGCCGTTTCCTGGCTATGGCCGTCGCCGGAGCGCCGGAGCGGGCCCCGGATAAAAAAATCCCTCAGCCCTAAACCCCCAAAGCCCCCAAACCCTCAACCCTAAACCCTCAGGGTTTAGGGTTTAGGGTTTAGGGTTTAGGGTTAACCCAAAACCCCAAAACCCCCGAAACCCCGAAACCCTCAACGCCAAACCGTAAATCGAAGAGCCCACGCCATCGCGGGGGCCTCCAGGCGACCGCTGCTGTTGCGGCTGCGAACTCCTGGCAGAGCCCTCAAGGGTGCAGAGCAGTTCATGCTTTTGTCTTAAAGAACCTAGCTTGGTTGAACTTTGCAGTCGCTTTATGGCTTTATCACTTTTAGGATTAGCCTTTTTTGATATTAGGNNTAAAAGTTTTAATTTTAGCAAGGTAAAACAGAGCCATCCAGCTAGGACTTTTTCAGGTGGGTAGTTGCCGTTATAGGAGCCTTATAGAAGGTCTATATACCTTACAGAAGCCCTATAGAAGCCCTATATACCCTAAAGTCCAGTTTCCTGTAATCAAGGGTGCAGAGCAGTTCATGTTTTTGCCTTAAAGAAGGGCTGTCAGTTCAGGGTTATGGCTTTAGGGTTTTACGTTTTGCAAGCTGAGTTCGGGTTTTAGGAAGGATGGTGGGTCTTGGGTTTAGGAGTTCGTGTTTTGCTTTGGGCTTTTGAGTTCGCACTCTACGAAGCCAGGGTTGTCTAGGGTTTAGGGTCTACGAATTTGTTTGCTATGAAGGCCTTATGAAGGTTGCGTACGGTCTTATCTGGGCTAGAAGGGCTCGTGGGTTAGGATTCCAGGAGGGCGATCGGTTTTTGTTTAGAAACGCTTTCATGACTGTCTTACAGGGTTTGTGTGTGTGTGTGTGTGTGTTGCTTTTCGGCTTTTGGGTGCGGTAGGGCTTCCTTCGGGTTCAGGGTTTGGGTCTTGAGGGTTTTGGGCTTCAGAGTTGGGTTTGGGGTTTGGGTCTTCAGGGTTTTAGGCTTTAGAGTTGGGTTTAGGGTTTCGGTGTTTCGGGTGTTTGGCTTTTGAGTCGGCTTTCGGGTTTGTAAGGGTTTTACAGTATGTCACAAGAGCGCCACAGGCGTTTGCAGCGTCTTGGTCTTCTTTTAAGGCCAACCATAAGTCATACATCAAATAAACGGGTGTGCTTTTTGCGTGTACCTAAACTCTTAAACCCTAAACCCTAGAAAGTAAGTTTGGAGATACCGTTCCACCTTGCCTCCAACTGGGTAGATAAATTCGGATCCCTTGTGAAAATTCCTTGAAGGGATCTATATCTGGGCTTTGGAGTGCCATCCTTCAAAACTTTTTTGGGGACCTGTTCCTTGAAGGAGCCACTATGGAATAAAAGTCTATACTGTTTTCTCCCTGGTTACTTCAAAGCCCAGATAAGGGTTTCTATCATAAGGGTTTCTAGAAGGGTTCTCTATATGAGTAGTTCTCTAGATTCGGGTCCTTTTCGGGTCCTGTTTACAAGGTGCCGCACAATATTTGGGACCGAAAAAGGGACCCCATCTTTGTAGAATTACACACCTAATGGTTAAGCTGCCACAGGACCTCAATGCTTACGCCGACCCTGACCCAAGAGGATGTTTCGGAAAACTCTGGGTCCTATGAAAACCCGTAAGTCAGGAATCCTTCAGCAGAATCCTAGAAACCCACACCTACCCAACCCTGAGTCGCAATACCCTAAATTCCAAGCCCTGAACCTAGAGCCCTTGAACCCCAAACCCGAAAATCCCACAGCCCTTAAGCCCTACGACCAGAAGCTAAAAGCCCTAGACCCTAAACCCTAACCCCTAAACCTAAACCCTAAACCCTAAACCCTAAACCCCTAAACCCTAAACCCTTCACCCCTAAACCCTAAACCCTAACCCTTTTAGGTGGGCTTGGGCCTTTGGCTTTGGGCAGATGTCGGCTGCGGCGACTGCGGCGACTTCCGCAACCTGCCTTTCAGACTGCCCGAGTCCGCAATTTAGAGGTCCCAAAACCCTATTCTATTTATTAAGGCCCCTATATTATAGCACCCTCATAGCTCCCTTACAGCTTATAGTAGCCCTTATAGAATGCCCGAGTCCGTAATTTAGGGGTCGAATGACCCCCCAAGCCCTGAACCCTAATTACCTTGGGGTGTTGGTTTTATGGTAAAGCTGCAAAGCCTAATCTGTTTTTCCATTCGAGAGAAGGCGTGCTTCACATCGTCCCCCCAAACCATCCCAAACCCTGTCGTAGCAGTTAAACACCAAGTATCACCTCGATGTTCTATAAGTCTTCACTCCTAACCCTAAACCCTTAAACCCTAAACCCTAAACCCTAAGTCTGCACCCCCTAAAACGCACATCGCGAAACCTTCTCCTCAATACATTAAAATCATTGTAGTTATATTCGCTGGTCCGAGCAATTCGTCGGGTAGGTTATTTAATATAGGGGCCTAAATAATTACGTACATTATTTTGGGGGGTTCTGTATTGTATCTAGAGTATAATAGAGCCCAAAACCCTATTCTATTTATCAAGGCCCCTATATTATAGCACCCTCATAGCTCCCTTATAGCTTATAGTAGCCCTTGTAGACCCCTTGAGAAGGAACCCCTATTCTAATTTCTTAAGGCCCCTTACAGTACTCGTTTAGCATCCTTAAGCTTCCTAAGGGCTCGCCTTTCGTTCCCCTAGAAAACTGCAGGCGTCAGTTTTAAAGTACCGCCCTTGAAAACCCTAGCACTAAAATTTCTCGGGCTCCTTGTTATAGCTTTCTACAATAACCCCAAAACCTTGGTACCCTAAGCCCTAAACCCTAAACCCTAAGCCCTAAACCCTAAACCCTGAGCCCTAAACCCTAAACCCTATAGAAGTATTGAGGCCCGCATCTGACCCCTAAAGTTTGAGACGGCTGAAAGCTGAGGCAGCAGCGACAGCGGAAGCCGCTGCTGTCTCGGCAGCTGCCACGGCGACTCGGATGCTTTAGGTTTTAGGGCTTTGGGTTTAGTGCTTTGTGGTTCAGGGCTTAGGGGTTTAAGGCTTTATGGTTCACGGCTTAGGGTTTCAGGCTTTATGGTTTAGGGCTCTATGGTTTAGGTTTAGGGCTCTGGGTTGAGGGCTTTATGGTTTAGGGCTTTGGGTTCAGGGCTTTATGGTTCAGGGCTTAGGGGGTTTATAAGTTAGAGCTTCGGGTGACAGGAACAACCCAAAGAAGAGTTTTGTCACCTGGAGGGTCCAGGGTTTGGTAGGGTTTTGGGTTTTGGGCTTTGGGTTTAGGTTTTAGGCTTTACGGTTTAGGGTTTAGGGTTTAGGGTTTAGTGTTTATGTCAGAATCATACTTAGCTGGTCTCGCGCAGGTTCGCAGACCCCGGAGTCCTCGTACCACGAACCTCTGAATACAGGTGTATATCTATCTACACATACATTCTTGTGTACATAGGTATAAGTGTATGTATATGTACATTGTACATGTATATGTACATGCATGTGTGGATGTGTATGTATGTGTGTATGTATGT
>CAJNDV010036462.1:937-22502 GCA_905221635.1 Symbiodinium sp. CCMP2456
CATCATCGTCGTCATCAGCATCATCGTCATTGTCATTGTTATCGTCATGGTCATCATCATCGTCATCATAACCACCACCATCATCATCATCATCATCATCACAATCATCATCACAAGCATCATCACCATCACCATCATCATCATCATCATCGTCATCATCACAGTCATCATCAAGACCATCATTATCACCTTCATCATCACCGTCGTCATCATGGTCGTCGTCATTGTCAATGTCATCGTCGTCCTCGTCCTCGTCCTCGTCCTAATCCTCATACCATCCTCACCATCATCATCATCATCATCATCATCATCATCATAATCATCATCATCATCATCATCATCACCATCACAATCATCATCACCATCATCACCATCATCATCATCGTCATGATCACAATCATCATCATCATCACCATCATCGTCATCATCACCATCATCATTACAATCATCATCACAATCATCATCACCATCACAATTTTCATCACCACAATCATCATCATCATCACCATCACTATCACCATCACCACCATCATCATCATGATCATCATCATCATCATCATCACCATCATCATCATCATGTCATCACGAACGCCATTATCGACCGCAGCATGGTTTTCGATGGTGATGAAGATGGTCATCGTCACTATGAACCTGGAAGGTCGTCGAAGGAAGCCCCAAACCCACTCAGTCCCGTACAGCCTATGGGTAGTCCATCCTGCAAGGTTGGTGACTGCTTGCTGCGTGTCAACGGCCAGGCTCCCAGGTCATGGAAATGGGAGTTGGTTACTCAGGGTCCTACTATTGTTTGTTTCTGTTTGGAAGAAACCATTATGATCTGAAATTCCCGAAGAGACAGGGACCAAAAGTGGCATTGGAAGAATTCAGAGCAATAGTAATGCCAGTTTTCCATCGTGGAAATGCTGGTGATGTTCGCCGTGGCGGTAATAACAGTTACCACGGAGCTGTCAACACTACCAGTTACCAGTCCAAGTTGCCGTAAGAGTAGTGGCAACACTTACGTCTAGAATCGGGGCCGAGAGAAGCCTCTCAGAGACCCAGCCCTTCAGGCCTTGACATGGCCATGATGACCGAGAAGCAAATCGGAGATCTCCTGAAACAGCGGCCACTAGAGCTGCGCTTTGGAGACGAGTAGGGGGCCCTTCTTTAAGGCGAGTCCTCGCCTGTCCGAGCCGAGAGAAAAGCGCCGTGCACCCACAGCCCGTGACTTGGGTTACTATAATAATAAGAACTTTTCTTTGCTACATCAGTGCCATTGTTATTGTTATGCTCACCGTTATTACTATGATCATTGTTATTTTCCAGTCTGGAAGTCACGACGAGTCAAGCGCAGCCGTCAGGGAGCTCGCTTCTGCGTTCATGCTGCTGGTTTTGGTGTTTGCTCGGCTACATCTGCTCGGGGATCCGGGATCCGACACACTCCGTGTTGCTTCTGCTTGGTGCCGTTGCAGGAGATTCTACGGGAAATCTTGTTGCAAGTCCTGAGCGAGGTGTCGGCTGCGAGAGCTTCAGAACTTGGACTAAACCAAGCGACTGCTTCTGTTTAAGACGATGTGGAGGTGCAGGTGAAGGATGTTGAGCTTGTGTGCACCTCGCTGCGCCCAATCAGCATCTTCGACCTTGCGCCAGCTGTGCTGGAAGGCAGGGCAGGCGTTGCCTAAGTGGTCACAGCCGGCAAAGCCCTGTCGCTTGCAGATCGAAATTCAGTGGCCTTCGCCTTCAAGGCGGGGATGTACAAGCTCTACAAGCAATGAGAGAGAAATGAGCATGCAAAGGTGTCGGCTTCCGATCCCAACGACCTCGAGCCAGTGCGCGAGATGCTGCTCCTCGAGGAATCCAATCGGTCCAAGCATCAAGCACGGCGGAAGCGATGCCTTCACAATGCTTCGACCTGGGAGGCGGAGTCCGGTGGGGCGCGCCACCTCCTACCACTTCTGGTGCAGAAGGCCAGCCACTCCTTCAGCCGCTTGCGCCTGTCCGTGAGAAGACACAGCCCTTTGCAGCCCCAAAACCGGCCGCGCTATCAGCCTGGAGCGCCGTAAGGCACACTCCAAGCCCCACAGAAGAACAGACACTGATGCGCCGTTCAGGGTGAGCGCTTGACCCTACACCCCGAGCAGTCGAATCAATCGATGAATCAGTCAGTCAGTCAACCAACCCAGCGAGCCAGCGATCGAGAGAGCGAGACACAGAGCCCCATGTAAGACTTGCACTTCGGAAAGTCGACGGCTCAATTAGCTTGTCCAGTCTTCCCAACGTACGTGGAGCGAAGTAGCTGCGAACGTCTTGCAGCCCCAAGAGCGTGCGCGTTTCTTCCCTCGCCTTTAGCTTCAGGGTTGACCCGATGTACTTGTTCGTTTCGTGAGCACCACACCCTTTCGCTCTCCTTCTCCCTCTGCCTGTCCGTGTGCATGTGTGCATGCCTCTATGATCCTCTATGAGAGTTGTTGCTTTCCAGCTCTACGACGAAGACCTCCTGACGCCGCACCTGAAGGCTCGCAGCCGATGTTTGTGCACAGTGGCAAAATCTCCGGCTCTGTACGTATCGGGCAGAGGTGCGCATGGAGGTCGGAGAAGATCCATGAGGCCGGCCCGGCTGTACAGCGAGGGCACAAGGTGCAGAGCTGTTAGAATTCGGAAGCTTAGTTTGCCAGGCGCGAGAGTTTGCTTGTCCATCCAGTTTGCCTAGAACAGCTCTGTCACCTGCCTTTGGAGCGACTGCCATGCTGATTCAGCCAAAATCATGCAAGTGCTTCTCGCACAGTTGAAACCCCAAGCCCAAGCCTCAAGCCTTCAAGCCCTGCAATGATGAAGTCTTGCTATGTCTTGCTTCTTGATTGAAGGCACAGCCTTCGCCATCAGACTAAACTCAAAGCCTAAACTGAAGGTGGCCAAAACGAGAACCTGTTCCTGCTTGAGCTGCAATTTCCGGCTCGAGCCGAGTAGTGGTCAACAGTCAACACGAGCGAACACTACACGTAGACTTTAGTGTTAATGGTAGTGGTTCGGTATGGTGTCGCAGCATATAGTGTTCCGAGCAACAGCACATGCTTCCGAACATCTACCTGTAGAACAGGTCTGTGGCCTGTTTGTTTTGGCGGTTACTAATGAAAATGGACCAGAGATGCAAAGACATCCTGCCGTGTGCTGAGCAATGGTGTTCTGCCGATCTCACCTCAGTATCCAGATGGCGGCAGCTACTTGTCTCGAGAGGCCTTGAGGTTGGATAAGTGTGCTTTCTGGCATTACAATCTACCGGGTGTCAACGGTTTTACGTGGATGCTTTCCCAACAGCTGTCAACCACGGTCCTCATCCTCTTGAAGCCGAGGTTGCCGCGCAGCGCCTTTCTATCCCGAGGCTGCTTAGCGCATCTGACAAGCACAGGACAGAAGGATCTAATCGACTTGCTTGGCATGCTTGCAGGCTAGCTGGCGAAAGCTGTCGCGGAGGTCCCTTGCGTGCAGAATCTCTTGCGAGCTTCAACAAGTCTTTGGCTGCAAAAGCCGAGCTTAGGATTTTTTCGGACATGCTGGCCCGACAACCATGGCAGCGGGCTCCCCGAAACCCTACGTTCCAGCGAAGCCGGAGTGTGGAGAAGATCTCCTCCAGGCGTTGGCATGGTGAGCGCGACACGGTCAGCATCATCCTCGAGGTACTGTGCCTGTCTGCTGAAAAAGGAAGACCACGGAAAGATGCGTTTTCCTGGCGTTCAGGGCCTGGCCCTCTCAAAGCGACGAGAAGAGCCAGGTGACCGAGTGGCTTTTCCCTTAGGGGCCTTAGGTTTAGATCTGCCAGGACGTCGAGGTCAAGGTGCCCGCCGGGGCGGTGGTGGGCTTCGGCCTCGTCGGCGAGCCTTCAACTTCTTGGGCCAGATACACGACTTGGCCCAGGCGATGTCACCAAAGAGGCAGGCATGGAGGAGAACATCGTGGCAAGTGCACTTGAACCTGATGATTGTTATCACCCCGGAGGAGCTTCTCAGAGCGTCTCGTGGTGGAGGAGGTTTCGTGCGGTGCGTTCACCTTCAGGGTATTGTGTCAGAATCAGAAAAGTGAAGGCGGCCTGCGCATCCACAAGAGATGCCACGGCTGCGGCGCCTGGCTTCATTCAAACGCCATGGCCTGACAGCCATGACAGCCAGAGCGCGGCTGACCTGTCACAGCTCTCGGCTCTCAGGACCCCGAAGAGCACGGCTATGCGACCTGGCAACGGATAGATTCTTTCCCGTGGGGGCCGGGGCGCGCTTCGGCAGCAGGTGCCCGAGGAGGCACGTGAGAAGTTTTCACTCACGGGTTCGTGCCTCAAATGCCTGTGACAGTCTTCACTGCTGGACTGTTCTGCACGACCCCAGGCCGGAGGAAGGTTCGAGCAACTCCGAAGGGGGTGCCTGTGGATGTGCTCCCGCAAGGGGTTGAGGCTGGCTGCTCTGCTGTCGGTGTGCAAAGGTTTGGTCGAGAAATGGTGCCGAGTATGCAGAACAGTGTTGAGGATCTGCAGTGTGCAGGTGATGCGAGACACATCGGTGAAGTACAAGGACCAGACTCCAGCTGTTTTTTGCCCGATGAGTGTCGACACGACCGACAAAAGATGTCTTGAATATTGACAGGACAGGACACGCATGTTGGTCTGTCAGCGATGCTACCGATTGCAGCACTATCACAGGCCGCCCACGATGAGGGGGGTGAGTACTCTGAGCGATGTGACGAAGATGGCAGGATGGACACGTCTGTCAAGGGTGGCTTCTACCGCATGGAAGGTGGGCGAGATTGGGAGCATGAGGCTGGAATGAACAAACCTGGAGAAGGATCGCGCAGCTCGGATCATGTCAGGCAGAGATCGTGGAGAAGATTGTCCGTCGAATGCGCAGGCCACTCGGTCACTGGCAGTCTGCCACCACCTGCTTCCCATACCCAAGAAACTCTTCACCGATGATTCGATCAAGCGTTGTGTGCGGCCAGCTTTTGGTTCCAGATTCTCTAGCCACGCACATGCAGCATCGGAGGCTTCATCGTTAACTGGATGCCCAGGACATCCTGCGAAATTACGACAGGAGAGACGGCTGGCTTCGGCCACTCGTCACTAGAGTCACTAGAGACCACTAGGCAAGTAGGACTGAGCAGGTGTCATTGGACCTTGGGTCTAGGTCGCTGATGGTGTGAGTTCAGTCGGCACCGCCTTCATGTCAGGTTGGCTCGTGGATGCTCTGTCGCCAGTGCTCGTGCAAGATACTTCTGCTGGCCTCGCTGTCGACACTTTCGCTCATGATCCCGTTAGCTTTTTCGTCAATCTTGGACACCGGTTCCGTTCACACAGACATAAACGATTGGCATTGGGTGCAATCGCAGCAGGCACGGCTCCGTCAAGCCTTCGAACTTTCCAGAAAGGCATGGCCTTTGCCGGCGAATTGGCAGCCCAAACTCAGTCATGATCTCGCGCCGATGCAGCTTTCGGTACCGCAGGTCCAAAATGTATCCTCTGCCCCTGTGCCCGGCGTTACTATCCGCGAGCCAAAGAATATCTGGCTGTATTGTGCCGCACAGTGGGAAGAATGTGCTTGCGACGGGAAGATTCGATGGGGCAATGCCGGTTCTTGGCAAGTAGTTCCCTGGTCAGTTGTTACGAAGTCCAATCGTGTTAAATGCCAAGTTGGTAAGCAGCCGGGCTTTCCTGCGTTAAACGATGTGCGGCCGGGTGACGATCAGAAGCACTGTGAGTGTCAAGTAAATACAGCAAGCCAGATGTTCACATACATCAATCTTCTCTCCTTGCCCAAAAGCGATCGGAAATACATCGATGTGGAGCCAGTTGCCTCCTGCGGATCTTTCGAGCAAGATACTTCGGCAGCAGGGCAGCTCCTTTGGGAGGGCATTCGGGGAGTGTGCGATCAGCAGTGGTCGCAGCCACAGGAGCCCGGGAGCCGTGCGCTAACCGGCAAAGAGATGACACAAGCCGTGCGTGCGCTCGCCAGCACCGCATTCGCACAGAACTATCAGAGATTGTACCGCGAAGGTTGGTTGCAGCGAGGTTTCGTGAGCTACTTCAAAGGTCCGCCAAACAGTCAGCAGGCGCAATTGATGGAGCTATTGATCGATTCTGTCCATCAGTTTTCCGTCTACCCGATCGTCGTTCTGCACGTGGGTCTTGCCATTCCAATGCACTGGACACCCAGAGTGTTTCCGCGATTGGTGGTTCTAAGCGTGAAGGAGCTGCCCTCGTCTGTAAAGGCATGCTCGGCGGTCCTTCAGGCGGCACTGCTTTCCCGAGTGGAGACCGGGATTTTCCTGAGCCATGATTCCCTGATCTTGCCAGGGATCGACCGGCTCTACGGCACCATTGCGTCGGAGGTTACTGAAGACCACCCCTGGCCCATCATGCCAGTGCACTTCTTGGACAAAACGATGGATGACAAAGAACCTTTCTGGGCCCATTTCTGTGCAAACCAGTCCTGTCCACGTCAATCCATGCGCTGGAGCCAGCTCAGTCTCAGCTGGAGTCGCTTTTCTTTACCTTTCATTGGCAGCACGCTGCGAGCCGTCTTTCGTGATGAGACCTTCCCTGCCGAAGCGCCATATCAGCCCCTGCGGCTTCGCAAGGCCGCAGGCGCAGAGGCACCTCGCCAGCACCGAGCTCCGATCTACCCGGGCAATAAGTCGTGATAAAAGTCAGCTGTGCATATGATATCCAATAAAGCTTGCTGAGGAGAGAAGTTGCGGTCATCAAAATGATTCTGTTTTTTGTATTTTTTGGTGAGGGCGAATGCAAGGAGATTGGAAAGGGCTCTGGCTACTAGCAGTACTGGCACAAGTCGCTAGGCTTCATAGTGATGGCCAGCAGAAAGTGTAATACGTGATAGATGTGGTGCCCGGCAGTAGCGGTCGTCGTCGTGGTGAAACAAGCAGGCAGAACAGTAGCCCCACGAACCCATCCACTTGCCCAGGAGTTGCTGAACGTGGCGCTGTGGCAAGCTGGCGCTTACAAGCAGCCGCTCGTCAAGAAACCTGGGCTTGGGTCGTGTGACGTAGGTAGTATCAAAACGAAGTGTCAGCTGCCATGCTCTGACTTGCACAGTAGACTTTGAGGTTTTCCGGAAAGGTGTCGGATCAATGTTTCCAGCCGAGGTGGTGCAAGTTTGATCTGCCAGACATATCGGAAGTGGAGGAATGGCTGCAGCTTCCTGCAAACACAGCCAGATGTGAGACCCCTGTTTGTGCCCCGCTTCTGGGCGACAGGCGCTTCTACCCAGATGGTGTTCCTAAGGTTTTTGCATACCTGCGATTTACCACGGACCTTTTCCGTGCCCGGCGGCTGAAGGAGAACATCGCCCGCAAGAAGGCAGAGAACTTGTTGCCGTATCCCATCCTGGCAGGGAAGGCCTACAAGAATGCAGCAGAGCTGCGGCGCGACTGGCCGAACGTGCCTTGCTTGACGGGAGTCTGATCAGTCTGAGAAAAGACGACTACAAAGTCACGCAACAATTTAGAAGTCCGGAGTTCTGGAGGGGAAAACCGCAGCAAAGGCCGAGGACCCAGGAGGACTGTGAGGCTGAGAGGTGGCACTGCAGGTCATCAGTGCAGCGACGAAGGGACGAAATCGGAGTTATGGCCGGCCCTGCGGCCTGCGACAACCTTGCGATCGCTGGTGGCAAATCGCAGTCTGTACCTGCTGATTTCTGCTGTGGGGTTGTAGCTGAAGCTCATCCAAATCGCTGCTCGCTGCGGCGCATTCGGGCCAAATCGGACAAAATCTGGACGTTGCCACGCGAGATATTGTCCCTAGTGCGCGGCTTTGCTGTGTCAGTCTTGTGCAGAAGACAGGTGCGGCAAAAAATAAAGTGCGACTTGCGATGATATGGAACCTGTCAGGTTTCGTTAGCTGCCATGCGTCATCGCGTGCCTCGTATGACTTTTAAGGCAAAGGCTCCATAGTGAGTGACTTAGTTCAGTGATCTCGTGCTACGACGGTGATTGCAAAGTCCTGAATCTCGATTCTTGAGGTCCTCATGGTTGTGGACCTGTTAGACTTCGAAAGTTCACTGGCCGGCAGCTTGACTTCAAGCGCTGCACGTGTCGCTCTTCGCGTGAGCGGCAGTGGAGAGGTGCCCGAGCTCTTTGATGCTTGTCGTAACCGTCGGCCTTTGACTGAGTTCGGCTTTGTGGCCATGATTTATGCACAATTTGCAGAGCACGAGCGAGAAGATTTCTAGACGACAAGGTTTCCTGTGATCGTGGTCGTGAACAAAGTCGATTGTCTTCTAGACAAGATGCGGGACAAAGAGAAGGCCATGCAGAGCGATGCTATTGAATCGGTTTAAGTCTGGAGCAGTAAGATCGTAGGAGCCCAGCTGACATGTGCCAGGGCCTAGCACGGCTGAAAGTCTGGGTGCGACGCATGTCGCGACAGATCCGGAACGTTCACACGAACGATGTGGTGAGCTCGCTTGGTTGCTGCAGTGCATCCGTTCAAGAATGCAAGGCATGAATGGTACTTGAAGCAGATCGTGGCAGCTAGAGGTCCTGATCAGCTCCAGTAGTGGCCACGGCTTCAAGCAACTCGAGGAGAGATTGAGGCACGGATCGGGGCTGAGGTCGCCAGTCACATGAGAGGGGAACGCGGCAGCTGCAACAGAACTCACAAGTGGAGCATGGGTTGGACTCGGCTGACTAGACAACGTGCAGCAAGAACAACCCTCCATGTTAGACTGTAGAAAACATCAGACTTCTGAAGAGATGCCAGGGGTTTGGTTCAGGAAGATTAGTGTTGAAGCTCCGACGCTCGAGTCTTCAGAAGCGTGAGCGAAGGAGGCGCTGAAGCTTAAGTCTTCAGGAGCTTCATTCAGAGCTTCAGCGAAGCTCGAGTCTTCTTCTATTGCTGATTCGGGCCCTCCTGATTCGTGTGACTGAGTGTATGCCTCCCCTGCCGCACAGCTGCGGGGACGGTGATCGTGACTTCCCCTAGAGGTCACCTCGGCTCACTAGGAACAACATTTCTCCTTTCATCTTCAGCTTCAGCAAGGGCTTTCCGGCAAGAATTGTCTGCTTGTCAAACAGGGTTTCGGCAGTCTCTGGCTTGCTTTATTGGCTTAGGGTCCATTTTCGTAGCTTTGCAGGTTGTGTGTAGCCCTCCCAACAGTCGACATGTGCCCTGGGACTGGAGGCACCACCTCCTGCCAGAGGAGCCGCGCTCAAGCAAGGATTGTGTACATCTGGGCAGTGCTTCGCTGACAGGACCCCAAGTGGATGTACGTGGTGGGCCGTGTGAATTCGGGCAAGTCTACATTTGTGAACCGCTTTTTGTGGTACATCGGCTACAAGCCCTGGACTTATCTTCTGATTTGCAGACTCTATCCACTGGTGCAAAGCAGCCCGCCCAGGCATCAGGGGGCAGTCCACTACAAGCGAGCAGTGGGTGGTGTCACTCGTTCCCCTGTGACGCAAGCTCAGTGTTTTCTCTGCAGATGCCAGAGGAGAGCTAACAGCCAAGAGTCTTCGAGAGTGCTTTTCAGCTGTTTACGCCAGTGCACAGTTTCTCCATTCTTTTTCGCGCCTTGATCCTTGATACTGCAGTCCCCAGCAACAGCAGTGCTGGCGCTTAGGCCAGGGACGACGCTGCACTTCGTGTCTTTTGGCCTGCCGAAGGCGCGAAGGTGTCGACGAGTCGCAGAATCGAAAGAGAAAGTGTTGCACGTCCTGCAGGGATTCAGGCTGGTCGACTGTCCTGGGATTCCTTCACGTCACCAGGCGGAACTTGAGATCAAGAAGGGCCGTGACACCGTGAGGGGCGTGTCTTGGGGGGCGACCTGCTTGAAGGTCACCGCACAGCTTCAGGAGGCCATGGATCTCTACGCAGCTTCATGCCTGCAGTTACCGCAAACGCCCAATGGTTTTTAAAGTGAGCGCTGGCCGTTTGAGGTGGTGCCTCGCAAGCGGATAAACTCAATTTCTTACGCTTTGCACACAGGCGAAAACTTTTGCATCCCGTCGTGCTCATTGGTGTCGAAGTCGGAAGTCGGCCTTCGGCCTTCTCGGGCAGGTCGCTCCTTCCTGGCCGGTGCCCTGGTTCGCATCGACCAGGTGCAGGCGACCTGCGGCCTCATGTCTCTCTGGAGCTGCAGAGCGGCAGAGCGATGATGTTTCTGTCAGGGAAACATCAGCTTTCTCTCGTCCTTCTTTGGCTTGAGCGTCACGCTCCACGTCTGCCGCCGGCCTGGACCGGGACCGGTGTTGGTTGACGGAAGATGACGGACCTTCTGTCTCCTCAGCAAGGCCAAACCTGTAAAGTGGAGGAGAGCTTCTTCCGAGTTGTCACCCGGCAGACGCCATCGGCTGGTCGACCATGTCAGGACCTGCTGAGCCGTAAAGCTGGAGACTTCTTCTACCCGCCTCACAGTCGCCACTCGTCAGACAAAACATGCTGTCCCAAGTGCCGGAAGGCCTTTGAGTGCCGACTGTTAGGATGCCCGCGTGATGCTGGTTTGCTTGGCACGGGAGATCTGTGCAGGTGACGATTTCGAGCGGCTGGGTCCGCTGGTGCGTCACCGTGTGGAGGCGAGACGAAGCCAGGCTTGTTGCATTTTCAGCGGTACCAGATGTTGCCGAGGTTTTCGGCAGCAGTGACCGTGCCTGGGACGACATTGCCGTGGACTTGGCTGCTCGGTCTCGGTCATAGTCATAGCCACGGCAAAGGGTACTTTCGAAGGTCATCGCTGGCATGGGCGAGAACCTTAGAATCGGATGCTGACGTCCGAGGGTATTGTAGTTCCTGCTCTGGAACGATTGCCTCAGTTGGCGTTGGCGTGCTTCTGCTAGGCTGGGTGTCCATTAGTGGCTACGGCACCAAAGTCCTTGACGTTTGGGTTCCCAAAGGACCCACGCTGGGTGGGGGCACCTGCCATGCTTGACCCGCTTGTCGTGAGACTATACTGATCCTCTTTGTGTTGGGAACGTCTTTGCTTTTTCTGTCAGTTTCTTGAGCCACTTCCGACTCCGAAGGCTACGGCATGGCCCCATCCTTAACAATGAAGGATTGGGGGGGGGGGGGGGGTACGTAATTAAACATGATATTCGGTTTGATATTCATGTTGCACAGCGCTGGTTAAGGGCTCGGGGATGCTCGGGGGGTCCTTTCCCACATTGAAGGATCTGCATGCCGCAGAAGCCCCGGGGGGCCCCTCCAGAAACATCTAGCGTGCCACAACAAGGCGATCTTCACAAGGGCCAGGCTGGGGGGGGGAATTGGTTCCAGCCTGTGTCACTCGGTTTGCCACAGGACTTTCAACAGCATCTTTCAAGGGACAATGCGACAATAAGTACGTGGGTCAGGGTTTATAGGGACAGGTACGACCGGCGGCGGCAAAGGCGTAGAAGTGTTGTGGGTAAGGCCCCACAAATTTAAGAGCGTAAGCAACCTGCCCCCACCAGAAGCGCGCATCACGAGCATCAGCCGGGTTTCGGGCAAAATGAAAGCGAGCATCATGAGCATCAGCCGCATTTGGGGCGAAATCAAAGTACGACCGGCAGCGGCCAAGGCGTAGAAGTGTTGTGGGGTAAGGTCTTCTGCCTGTGGGGGTTTGCCATTTTCGTCGCACGCTCTTAAGCTCTGGGAATTGGCTCGTGCATCAGATGGGCCTCTGGGCCTCAGGCGCGGACCTTGCGGAAGGGGCAATAGTCAATAGCAGTGACACAAAGGGAAAGAGAATAAAGCTTATAGATTTATATACAGTATACACATGTGTGACATGTTCGCAACTTGAAATAAGTTAGGTGGAAGCCAAGATATTTCATTTTAAACGCAAGGACCTGATTATTGAAACATCAGGTGGGAGGTACTTCGTTTCATTTACGCATATAGGGTTCATAGGGGCGGGCGTATATGAAAGTTTTATTTTTACCTCCCCCTAGCCTAAGGCAGGGTGCATCATCATTTCTGTCATCTTACAAATTCGCTGTTATGGGTAGCGGCCGTGCCATAAGGCCTGAGTTCGCACATCACGAGAGTGGACATGGTACTTCTCAGCTCAACCAAACCGTACTTAACGCCTGGATAGCCGCAAATGTGGAGCTGGAGGAGTCAAAGTTTTCCGACGCCCGGCGCTGATGCCGCAGGAGATGCGCAGCCGGGGCATAACCAGGCCAGGGCTCGGGGTTCAGAGGCCTCTTAACTCTTGCTTGAGTGTGGGACCCCGTGCGAGGTTTCACGTGAACCATCGTGCAAGAAGCCCAAAAATCTTCCGCAAGAAGAACGGCATGGTCAAGGCCATGGGGCCTTTTTCCGAGTTGGCGGGTCAAGTTGGTGGGTACGGGAATGCGGCGTGCGTGAGCCAGCTCAGGCGCGCCAAGACAAGGAGCTGCGTGACAAGCTGCGCGCCGAGCAGGACCCGTGCAGCTGAATTCTAAAGTGGTGTCGCAGCGATCTGCGGCGCAGGCTGACATCGAAGCTGAGCAGGCCCTGGCGTAGTTGTGCGCAGACAGAGCTCTTGGCCTTTTGGGCAGGGCTTGCTCGCAGAATGCGCAGGCTGCCATGGTGGAGGTTCCCGATGACGTCGCCTTGGACTTACACTGCCTGCAGAGAAGCCATATACCGACATACTTGAAAAGCGAGCATTGAGGCCTTCGTTGACAGCGAGCTCGAGCTCCCACCAGGGCACTTCACTCAGCGCATTGCTCCAGCCACTATAAATAAATGAAAGACTGATCGTGGGCCAAGCAGGTACTCCATGGCAGAGCCCCTCCCGAAGACCGACCAAGCAAAGGAAGATGCGTGACGGAAAAAGGAGTTAGATTAACACTGGTGGGCACGACCGATTCCAGCAGACATGCATGCGAAGCAGCGTCGACGGCAAAATTTCGAGTGGATCCATTAGCTTGACATCAGCAGTTGGCTCAAACGTCTTCATCTCTGAAAGCCTTTCCGCAGTGTTTTCGGCTCTGATTCGCGGGTGCACCCTCCCTTGCTTCATTTCCAGCCATGCCAGCAGCGGTTGATTCTTGGAGAGAAAGAGGTCATGCTGAACTCAGTTGGGATGCCAGCGCGAGCTGTGCAGAACCTAAGGAGATCCAGTACTGTGGAGGCTGAGGCTACGGCAAGCACAGCAAAGCTGCTATTGCTCTGATTCAAGCCAAGCTGCCTGGCAAGGACGGTCGTCCTGCTCGCACGCTTGTAACTCTAGTCAGGTTACAGGAAAAGTGCAGCCGTATCATCATTGAATATCATTGATGAAAGTCAGCAGGAGATCAGCTTCTCGGAGATCAAGGATCCCGGTGTAACTGGGAATTTCGAGATCAAAGTCAACGGCGCGTTGGTGCACTCCAAGAAGACGCAGGGTCGGGGGGCCTCAGCAGTTGTGGTTTGCAGGGCTTGGCAGACTTCACCAGGTCATGGCTTTCTGCACAACTGCGATGCCTCGCAGCAGGCAGCTGTCCTCGAAACTTGCTCGAACGCTACTGGTAGCGTTAGCTCTGTGCATATGCAATGCTGCTTGTGATCGTAACCCGAGGATGCGATCTCCAAAGCAGCGTAGACAGAGATCCGCAGCTCTGCAATAGCTGCCCAGTTAATGTGGCGCCGGTTGCTGCTTTGTGATGTAGTATTGCTGCACTTAAGACTTTCAAGGTTTCACGGAGCTTGTTTGAGTCCAGAGCGGCAACATCCAGCAGCTGGAGTTTCGGCGCATGTACACCGCACACACGCCTAGGAGGGCCTTGCGATGCATAGCTCCCACGGATGACGGCTGGCCCTGCTTTTGGAGCTAGCTCGAAAGTGGGCGAATCGCGGCAGAGCCCAGGAGCAGTTTTCAGACCTCGCTGTGCTTTAAGCACATGTCGGAGCGTCGCGAACGAAATTCTGAGCTCTAGGCTTGGATGCAATCGCAGAGGCACTAGGGTTGTATTTGCTTTGTGATGCATGTGTTCCAAGCCAGCACAGCTTTTTGACTCCTCCTTGAAGATGCTGCCTTTCATGAGCTCATGAGACACAAGTCATGCCGCTGGAGCCGGAGCAAGACAGGCCACATCTAAAAATAGGTGGCATGAAAAAGCGGTGAAACCGTAACGCCGTGGTGGTAGGCAACACGACACCAATACATGTCCGCGAAGCACAGAAGGCCAAAGTTCTTCATCGTGGCCTACAACGTAAGACGTAGGCTCATCCATGGCCATGAACCTGCAGCTCTTGAGCATCTGCGCAGCCGTGGCGTGAGCATGGCAGGCTTCCCTCAGAGGACTCAGCCCCAAGAGCCGTGAAGCTTCATTGCCAGTGGCTCGTGGAACACTGCAGGATCCTCCGAATTACGGGGAGGGCAGTCAGAGCAGGGCTGACGCCCAGCTTGGTGTCCGGCACCTATGGAGCCATGAGAGCTCTGCGTTGCATCAGTGATTGGCGGCAGCTCACTGAAGATTGGGCCACTAGTTGAGTCTTGAAGGTCTTACTTCTTCTGGATAGGATGCATCACAACCATGTATGGAGCGCGCGACGCTTAGCTCGCTTGACCTCTGCCACCCTTGCCTCCATCCCCTTCCACCAGGTGGGCCTTCATATCCTACACCCCCATCGACGAGTTCTTGTGCGCCATTCCGGGCGAGGCATACGGGTGCTGAGCTCAGAGAGAACCCGCCGGCTTGCACCACTTAGAGTAGAGGTAAACATCTCCAATGGATGGACCGCGACGCTCTGAGTTTCTTTCCCACCAATGATTCATTGTTAAGTCTTGGCCATTTGCATTCAGGTCGGATGCGGGAACTGCTCGGACACGCTGATGTTGTGCAATGACCTGAGATATCACGTCGGAGTTCGGTGGACATGTCATCTACAACAGAGGTGACAAATCGGACTGCTGGAGACATGCGTCTTGCCTGAAGGGGTTGGGGTATCTGGCCTTCGGTCCTTCGGTCTTGGATCCAGGACACTTGATTCGCAGAATCTCTCGGTGCAACTTGAGCAGCTACAGGCCTTCAACCTCACCTGGCAGTTGGACGCAGCGGTTGACGTCTGAGCAAGTTTCGCAGCCCTGTGTCTTTCATTCGCCTTGCCCCTCGAATCTTTGCGAGACGCCAAACGGCGCCTTCTACGGGGACTTCCAAGAGGCAGCACTTGAAGTAAGAGGGAGGGTGCAAAGGCCTTTGGGACGTCGGCATGTTCTTGGCGTGAGTGCTTGAATTGCAAGCATAATCCTTCTTCTGATAGAAAGTATCTCTCTTTCTGTTCGCACGTGCGAGAGTGTGAGAGAGAGAGGGGGCCAAGCAGACCTTCAAGACCAGGGCGCGCTCTTGCTCGGAGGGGGTAGGCTTGTACCCCTGGGCTGCGTGGACGAAGAAGAAGTCAGAGTGAGAGTTCGAGTGAGGGTGAGAGTGAGAGAGGGAGGGGAGGGGCCCTAAACCCTAAACCCTAAAATAAACCCTAAAAACTAAACTTAGGGTTTAGGGTTTAGGGTTTAGCGATGGAGGGTGTCACCGTGAAGTCTGCGACACATGAGCATGCCCCGAAAACTGCGGGGACTGCCGAGCCTGTCCGATCGACCAGGCGGCTCTGGATTCGACCTGCAACTCCCTTGTTCTGACAGCCGACTCGCCAGTGCTGGCCTCGAATCGATTTTGGCAGGATGACCGGATTGAAAGAAGGCTAGTCGCTAGTCCACAACGCATTCTACCAGTAGCTCATTGGAGCCGAGTCCGAGCAAGGCTTTAAGATCTTGGCATGGGCGTCGCATGTGCTTCTGCAAGTGAGGCTTCCATGTTGACGAGCATCGAAGATAGGAGGACGCCTCCATGTGCTAGTTGGCTCCCCAAGAAACGGAGATTGTCTGCAGGGCGAACCCCTCAAGGCCACAAGTTGGCCAAGCCTGCGAGACTTGGATGAAGAAGATAGGTCTCTTGTGAGCCGGGGGTTCCCCACAATGCACGTTTCTCTCTCTGAAGGTCTCTTGGAGTTGCAGAGTCTTGGTGCGGGCAGACAACCCAGCTGAAGCCGCCAGTCATGAAGATCTGACGCTGCTTGTCGTTGAGAGGCCACGATGAGAAGTCTCGGTACACATCTGACAGGCGGAACTGATGCACATTGCTCGTCGGTCTGACATTAGGTAGGCCAGTAAGCCCTATCACACAGAAGCACATCTCGCCAGGTCCCGGCATTTGCACCAATGATGCCCCAAGCGTCAAAGAACCTTGGTTCGCTGCGGTCTCGGCCGTGCGAACAGCTCTGCTCTGCTCTGTTGTGCGTGCGACGTTGCACGTGACTCTCCGTTTCGGACTCCGGACAGAGCCGGCCCAGGCCACGGAGTGCAGCTGTGACGACATGCTCGTCACCATGGCACAGGCCGTGGCGCTGTGGTGTGCGCAGTGGTGTGCACAAAGCGTGCTGGATGCAAACGACAAGAGCGGGACTCAGCGGGACCCCTTGCAGGCGACATCCTTCCGATCGCTCTGTGGTGCCATGTCGACAGGCCTCTTTTTGCATACAAAAAGAGCACCACGCGCACAGATACACATTGGCTTGACACCTTGGCAATCCCCGGGGCCGGCCGATATCCTTGGAGCAGGTTTGAGATCGGCTGTCTTTGAGCGGCACCTGTCCAAGAAGGACCAGTGCTATCAAGGCCGAAGCTCCGCAAGTGAACTTCGGTGTGTGTTGAGAGCCCCAAAAGCTCGCCCCTTGCAGCGTTATGTCTCTCCGTGTGTCAATGCAGGCAACATGGCGGCCACTTTGCCTGCAAAGCTCAGTGCGGCAGTTGTTTCCGGCTTCTCTCGTTGCAACACGTTGAAAGCGTCCGAGCAAAGGCATCTGCTGCACTCAATCCGATTGAGTATAGCACTGCCCTCGTTTACCTTCACCGCGGGGTATGGAATTGGTCTCCAATCCCAGATAATCCGTGGGTCAGTGACCGAGGCGAGTTTGCGAATGACATCAACTGTGAGTCGCTCTTCGAAAACACTGGATCAACACTGGCATGGTTGCCACCCGAGTCCTTAGGCTAGGATTGCCAAAGACCTGACTTCCTTTTCGGCCTCTGTGCGATTTGAGGTTTGGTGCCAAGAACTACTTGTTGGCCAATCTGGCTGACCCGGCCAGTTTCACGATCGCGTGCCCTCCCTAGCAGACCTGCTACATCCCGAAAATCACGTCGAGAGTATCCTTTCTCAGTGACCCCAATTCAGGCCCTACTGTAGAAAAGTGGGGAGCCCAGCTCCTGCAGGAGCCAGTCGTATACCACCGTGACCCAGAATTCAATGATAAACACCACAAACCCGAGGTCATGTGCTTTGCATTCGTCGACACGCTCTCGAATGCAGATGCTTAGACCAATGAGCCGAACGGTTGCCATGTCCCACACTGGCCCGAGATCTCAGGACTGCAACTTCACCACGAATGCTCTGTTGACGGATGTTTTGACAGCGACGTTGATTTCTGAGATTGCCATCCACTTAAGAGTTGCAGCTCGAAAGCTCTTTGCCTGAAGCATGAAGTGGTGCTGCTAACAGCTCTTCAGGCAACCGAATGCCAGAAACGCGGCTGCATTCAGTGTTCACTGATGTTGTCTTGACCACCGACCGGTCTGACTCACCGCCTGACGTCTCTTGCGGTGCAGGGCCGAGAATCTAGCACTCACGCCGCTGTCGATGTGCGCTCTGAGTTCCTTCAATGATGCCGCCTCAGCCACGTGAGCTTTTGCGGCTGCTTGGAGATCTGACATGTCTCTACCAGGAGTCTTCTTATTGTGAAGCACAGTTCCCGGGCCGCAGGCCCGAAAGTGCGATGTCTGGCCCACTCTGCAGCTGAGCAGCTGAGCCCCAACCATAGGTTGGAAGATGAGATCTCCGAGTCTCCTTGGAGCTTCTTGGAAGGCGTCGAGCCTTTCTCCAAGGTACGGGGATGTGTGGAAGAACCTCGAGTCGCAGTGTTTCCGTCCTTTCGATACTGACAGGCGTTGCGGCAAAACGTCTCCAGCGACATTGCTGTTAGCAAGGATTCTGTGGGGGTGAGGATCACTGAACCGTTCCGGAGATACAAGTACGACTGGCATACAGGAGACTCGGCCGAAGCTAAAGGTGCCGGGGCCCCCAGAGGACTAGCGCAGCATGGGACATGTTTGCTGCGAGTTGAGAGTTGAGGCAACCTCGGAACACTACTCGCAAGGAGGCCGTGGTGGAATTCGATGGCATGGAGGCAATATTGCGTGAAGCTTTCCATGCTCCTTTCGAGTATGATCAAATTTCAGGCTTTGGCCTTTGTCGAGGACTTCGCAGACTGTGGAGGCAAGCTGAGAACCGAATTTTTATCGGACGATGCTGTTAGTCGGGCGGATGCTGGCATGAGGCCTTGACAGCTCATGCAGCTCCGATCGAAGGTGCATCAACTGATTGCGCGAAGCCTTGAAGCCCATGCAAGCTCGTCCCTAGCATCCTGGGTCCCGGCGAGGCTGCAGGTGACACCTGCGCCTGCAACAACAGGCGCCCTGCAGGACTCGTCGGGCTGATGAAGTATTCTCCCTTCTCCCGTCAACCGACCTTTTGCGTACAGGGATCAGTTTCAGCGGCCTGTTCAGCCAAAGACCTTGACTGAAAAGTAGTTTTAGTTTGCCTGCTGGTGTTGTGTGTCGTGAACATATGCCTGAAGCTTCTGTGCAGGAATACACTGTCACTCCGTGGTCAAGCTGTATTTGCTATATGTCAGCCACCAAGCATTGCGCCCTGGGCGATTAGCAGGAATCGAGGACGGCATCGACATGTCCGGACTTCAACTGCTTGCATTGCCTAGGCAGTGTGTGCCTGGAGTAATGACGAGAAGCGTCTCGTGTCCGGCGGGCGTTACATGTCAGGACACGACAAAGTGTTGCACAGAGTCAGACACACTTGTGCAGCTGAAGTCCGTTCCCCGAGTAAAAGGAGCCGAAGCCTTCGTCAGCACAGTCTTGCGTTTGCAAGCACTGCTCGGACTGCGACGTGCTTGTCTTTGCGCAAGCCTCAGAGTGACGAGTGACGAGTGCCGCGCATGTGTCCATGGTAACTAACTCAGCCAAGTTCTCCATTAAACGGCAACGACCTGTGGATGTTTTCTTCTGCAGCTGCGGCAGCAGCAGCAGCAGGAGGGGGGAGGATGTCCTCGTCCTCGTCATGATGCTGTGACAGCACAAGTGGGCATGGATCCTTTCCCGAAGTGTGTTCTGTGTCCGCCTCCCCGTCGACTTGCTGCTGCTTGTTGTAGCTGTCTAGCCGCATCTTGGCTCAGTGCTGCGAGCCAAAGTCCAGACCATTCTCCAACCCTGTTTGCCAGTTGACAGACTGCCTTCTTGATGCTTCGTGTTCGTCTTATTCTTCAACCCGCACCCAAACCAGCAAGCTAGTCATGTCGGTGAGGGATGGAAGAAGCGAGTGATTTGTTCTCGAAGTCTTCATGACCTTCGGAAAAGTTGCTACCACCTTTCCCGTGGAGAAGAGGATTGCCTCTCGCAAGCTCTGTCGTCATTTTCTTTTGTCCTGGGCTCCCAAACGAGGACACTTCCATCATCCATGGACCAATTTGCTCTCTGGCATCGGTTCCAGGGGCCTCCCCTCCTGAAGGACTCACCATCGAATCTAGGGCGGCGTGGTCGGCCTGCGACTGAAAAAGGAAACGGGAGGGAAGGACCGGACGCCCCTTGCAGCAACTCCATGCCCACCATGCACTGTGACAAAGAGCCTGAATCAGTCTGTCGCTCTGTGACTGTAAGCAGTTCGATCTCCTTTCGTCAAGTCTCTAAAGAGTCCCCGAAGGTCCTTACAACTGCTGCGGCGTACGGTGCGACGGGCCTGATCGCGTTTCTGCTTTGGTTGGGGTTCGTCATGGTCGCCCAACTGGAAGAGGTCCGGGAGATCTTTTGCTTTCCCGGCTTCCGACATTGGTCACACAAGAGCTGCAGGATGATTACACGGAGATGTCCTGCGGCCTGAAATGCGCTTGGCTCAGATGCTTGTGCCAGTTTTTAACGGCTGGATGCTGCTAGCACCAAGCAGCAGTGCCCAGGTTTAGGCTGCTTCTGCAAGTTCCTTCCCATCGTGACAAAGAAGCTTGACATGCAAAGATACAAAGTGCAGAACTTGCGGTGGCTACCTTGAGTGCACCTGCAGTTGGCTATGCTGAGGATCATGACTTATGCAACAATGCTTCTCATTATCGTGCTCGTAGTGACGGTGTGTAGCTCAGATCGTCTTGCCAGCATGATGTTGTCAGACATAGTCGTGGTCGTACTCTGCCATTCGAGCATTGCAGCTCCCTGCTAAAGCACTTTACTTCATCCAGCCGGGGCAAGACACCGCGGACCTTTGCACGAAACGACGGCACTTGCTGCCTGCCCGAACAGAGAAACACCCATCAAGGAAGTCACAGAACAAGCAAGGAGAGAGATGCTGGAACCGTGCTGCACTGGTAGCAAGTCGCCTTTTGGCACTCAGTGCCTCCATAGCCTCTGCTGGGTATTCTGGTGTTGGTTATTGTTGTGAGGGCCAGGGGGGCTTTGGACGGGCCTTGGAGCCAAAAATGTCATGACAGTGAGCCTCAGTGAGCAATCAGAGAGACATGACTCAGCCACCAATGATGAAAACAGGCACTGGTGCCAATTGGTGAGCTCTACTCCGATTGCAAGGGCAGCACGTCCTTCACCCAATTAGTTCAAGACTCAGCTTCTCGGGCAAAACAAGGGCAAGTTGCAGTCTTATCCCCGTGGAGGCCATCGGTGGCATTGTGGTTTGGGTCGGTTCCCTAGAGTTTCCGGCTACAGAACCCTTCCCTGCCTGACAGGGGAGTCGCGGGCTCGGAATCCACTTTAAGTTTAAGGTGGTGCAGCTCATTGTCGGCGTGTACATGCACCGCAACAAGCTTGGCGCCTAACAATCGGCTAGTCGACGGAGCCAATTCCGTCGTCCTCTTGCATCTTGCATACTGGCATAGGGGGGCGGGCACCGGACTGTGAACGAGGCCCATGCCACCGTGGCTGCATACTGCGCAGTCATCTGGCGCAACCTGGCGGCAGAGCGTTCTGACATCTCTATGCATCAAGCCATGTGAGCGCACATGTGCACAATTTATGTGCAGTGTGCAGACTGCATCCAGCCACTCCATGTGTAAGGCACTGAAGCTCATTTGCAAGCCACTGAATGCAGTGGGACCGTGAGATGCTCGCATAGAGGAGTACCTGCAGCTTAAGACACAGTCAACAACGGCAGTGTTTGTCACTTCAGTGAGTTGGCAGTCAGCTCAACACGGGCAAACTAATGTATTTATGTATGCATGCATGTATCTATGTATGTATTATATGTATGTATGTATATATGTATGCATGTATGTATGTATGTATGTATGTATGCATGTATGCATGTATCCATGTATGCATGTATGCATGTATGCATGTATGCATGTATGCATGTATGCATGTATGCATGCATGCATGTAAATATGTATGTATGCATGCATGCATGTATGCATGTATGTATGTATGTATGTATAAATGTATGTATGCATGTATGCATGCATGCATGTATGCATGTATGTATGTATGTATGTATAAATGTATGTATGCATGTA
>CAJNDV010036463.1:0-19199 GCA_905221635.1 Symbiodinium sp. CCMP2456
AATGCTGGAACAGTTTTGTTTTTTTGTTTTTTTGTTTTTTTGGTTTTTGGGTTTTTTGTTTTTTTTGGTTTTGGTGTGGAAAGAGTTATGTTTCGAAAAACCAACAAACCAAACAACCAAAAAAACAAAAAACTAAAAAACCAAAAAACCAAAAACAACAAAAAAAACAAAAAACAAAACTGTTCCAGCATTCTCCGTGGAGCTTTGTTTTTTTGGTTTTTTGGTCCCAGGCTGCATTCTTGTGTCAGCCACGGCCTCTGTTTAGAACTAAGACCAATACATATACTAATACTAAACTAACCCCAATACCAAGATTTTTTATTCCTACGACTATTAATACTCATATTTGTATTAATATTGGTACAAGTCTGAAAGTTAGTATTAATAATATTGCTACTAGTGATATTGAACTGACTACAAATACTCCTACGAACACTAATAGTCACAGAAGCAGTGATACGAATATGCATACTAATATTTATGCTAATACTAATTCTGCTACGAAGTTCAAGAGTAATACTAATACCTACTAATACAAATACAAATCATCATATTTCCATGCGAGTATTAACACTAATACCGTTCTTAATACTAATGCCAATATTTATACTAATATTAATATGAATATGGCTACTACTACTCCTACAAATACTAATTCGCATACTCTTATGGACTTATGGTTGCTAATAATAATACCATTGCCAATACTACTACTGACATTGATTCGTCGAGCATATTAGTATTCATACGAATATTGACACCTATATTAAGGCTACTATGGGTATGCATCATACCAACATAAATATTGACATTAATACTCCTGCGAATACCAATAACCATATTCATATTGATATTAATATGTATATTGACACCAATACCAGTACATACATGCATATACTCATGTATATAAATATTCATTTAGATATATTGAACTACAAATAATATTAAATATACACTAACGCACGCATGCATTACTATATTAGTATTTTCATATACCAATACACTAATATACTACTGTGGTAATATATGAGTATACTAATATACTAAGATACTAATATACTACTGTGTTAATATACTAATATACTACTATGCTGATATACGAATGTAGGGATAAAATAATATACAAGTATACTGATATATTTATAAGATTAATATACTAATATCGTCGTATACAAGTATACCAATATACTCATGTACTAATGTACGAATACACTAACAAATTTATATACGAATATACTAACATACTAATATGCCAACATACTACTGTATTCATGCACCAACGTACTAATTCATTTGTATACTAATATACAAGCATACAAACATACTACTTTACTAATGTATATACCAATAGACTAACATACTAATATACTTATATACCAATATACTCATGTACTCATGCACCAATGTACTGCTAGATTAATATATAAAAAAGAGTACAGACACATGCTACTTCTAGACTTAATATACTAATGCACGATATATTATATGAATTTGTTAATACACGAATTTATTGGTATACTAACATATCAAAACTCGTTCTAATATTATACTAATACGAGTACTTCTGCAAATATTAAAACTGATATCAAAACCAGCATTAAGACTGACTAATACTAATATGCACGAACACGAACATGAACACTAAGACTAATAGTAAATTTTACTTACCAATACTGATGTTAATACGCATATTTAATACAAATACTAATACTAATACTGATACCAGACTGATACTAGTACTAAGATCAATACTACCACAAAACTATTTCCAAGTATTAACACTGATACAAGAATTAAGACTACTACAAACAGTGTGGTGCTAAGGTTTGAACTAAGCACGAGACTGAGTCAAGACCAGGACTAAGACCAAGACTAAGACTAAGATTAGGACTAGGGGCTTTGCATGAACGTGTAGACATTTCCAAAATTGCCAAACACCTTGAAAGTTGTAAACATGTCAAACAATCCAATAATTTTAAAGAATTCCAGACAAATTTTAGAATCTCCAAAAATCTATGCCCTGGCTGGCAGAGTTGGTCCGTAACATTGGGGGGAGAGTTAAAAGCAATTTGGAAACACTGGAAAGAAATGGGGAAGGGAATTTTGGAAACTTTTGAAACTTCGGAAATGAGTTTGGGCGAGCTGATTGTCCCCATCCGGTGGCAATGAAGGCTGGGGACGGACACCGCCCTTCCCCTTCCCCACGACGGTCTGTCATGGGGGGGGGGGGTGAGCGTCTATATCTATACACATATGTGCGTGTGATTGTGTGTTCTGCGGCGGTCTGTGGCTTATGCTTTGATATGGCGCAGTACCAAACAGATGTTCACGTCTATGTGATCTCATATCAAGAAAACACTAAGATATGTGCCAAGATATACAAATTTGCACACGTTCACATGTCTTTCTCTCTCTTTCTCGACATATACATTTATATGTAGTATATATATATATATTAATACACATATTCATTTACACACACAAATATGCATGTGCACCGCCAGATGACACTTTCTGGTGCTATCCCACAGAGATCACCGGTCTCGAAGGGCACTCGGCAAACACACGGAGCCAACCACCAGCCTCCGCCAACTGCGCCCAAAACGCAGAGGAGTCCATGGTTGGTGCTCCGGATGGCTTCTGCTGCACGAAACCGGATTTCAAACACAGCCTCTAGGTCATGCCCATGGTGCCGAGCCCTTAAGAGGACTGACAGCTTCCCATGCGGATGCACATTTGCTGACGGTGTTCAGCGGACCTAGTTTCCATGCACCAAAACTCTTCCTCAGCCCGGCATCGAGCAGCGTCTCGATCAACCAACGTCGGGACTTGGCGATCAAAGAATTTCTGGGCTTGAGGCAGAGGAGACCTATGACTTTCGTGTCCAAGTATTAGAAGTGGCATCGCTCTCATGCTTAACCTGAGCTTTACTCACACAGCTGTTCATCGCTTGACCATCCCGCTCCTGCGCGGAACAGGTCAAGCTCAATGCCCGAAATTTGAGACTGCGGCACACCACTTAAAAAACATGCCTTGCAAAGGCCCTGAACCTCAAACCCTCGTCTGCCTGGAGCCCACACATCTTGTTCCAGCATCCGACTGCCACAATTTCTAACCTATCACTTCTCACTGGCCTACAGCACATACTTGCACGATTTTTTTTGCACAGCGCCCTCTATGTACAGGCGGCCTTGCCTCAGCTACTTGGTGCCGAGGCTAACCTCGCGAGATCAGAGTCCAAGTCAGACAAGCAGAAAGTCCTACTTGCGGGGGCTGAGGGCTTCGGGAAAAGTCCAGGAATCAGAATAATCTGGCACTGGCACCCTTCCCTGCGATGGCACCCTGTGGCTGCAGTCCAGTGACGAAAAGGCTCTGGTAGCCGAACTCGGGTGCCGCTTCCTCCTCCATGTCCGGCGAGGCCATAGAGACGACGACCATCTGAGCGGATGCCGGTCAAGGAATCACTTGTGCAGTCAGCCAGAGACCTGACATCTTGGTCCATTGCCAAGTCTAGAAGTCTAGAGTTTTCAACGCTCCGAAAAGTGAGAGTAGAGCCCTGCCACACCCCTGCACGTACCGCCAGCCTCCGGCTTCGGCTTCTTGTGACGTCCCTTCGGCCGAGGGTTCGACCTGCACAGCGCAACGAAAGTGAGCAGCACGCATCGTTTTGAATTAGCTTGCGTGATGCGGTGTCGCAGCATCAGTGCATAGGAATTGCGAGCAGGTGCGGTGAACAAGCCAACGACAACGGCAGAAGTGGAGCACAAAGAAGTACTGCTGGCACAGGGGAGCGTCCATCACACCCAAAATCCGGTTCTCGAAGCCGTCGTGCCATTACTACATGGTGAACATGGTGCAGAGCGGCGTTGGTTCCCTAACCACTTCGATGCCAGAAGTCAGCAGTCCGGAGTCCGGGTTTCCGACCCCAGGATGGTTTGAGGTTTCAGGGTCCAAAGCTGCAGCCCAAACCGACGCCTGAACTCCTGAACTCCCTAGGCGGGCCTGGCGCGCCCAGGTGGCAGTGGAACCTTCTGCAAGCCGTCGCCTGCGGTGAAAGCTTCAGGGCTTTGGGAGTTACAAGGTTTGGCGGTTGGAAGGAAGACCTCTTCCCCATGCTCCACATGTATCTGGGGCACCGGCTGGCTCCAATTGCTTGGAACCCGGAAAGGGCCGGGGAATAGTCCTCCAGAGGCCAGACGGCTTCGGGCGTTCATTGGGCTTGGGATCTTCTTTCAGTCAGGGTTACCTCTGCCGTCTTTGGGTTTGGTATCTTGCAGCCATCGTAACTCTTTCCTCTACATCATCTGCTGTGGAACTATCGTACCGACATTGGCAGACCCTCTTCGCAACAAGCAGCAATCTGACTAAACAAGCGTGCCAATGTAGGCTTGTTGAGACTCCTGTCGTCCAGCAACGAAGAACTTTTCACCAGCAACATCGTGAAAGCTCCCCACGATCTGAATTTTCCATCTAAGTCCCAACACTAAGTCGTCAGCTTGACTCATGCTCATCTCAGTAGGAGTTGCTGATCGTGTTTAAGCATCCCTTAGTGGCGATCGCAAACTCTTCCATTTACCCGTAAAGCAAAGAGCCCCATCCCTAAATTTAGAACCTCTAAAACCCTAAAGCCCCAAACCCTCTTGATTGTTTAGGGTTTAGGGTTTAGGGTTTTTTGGCAGCACAATCACTCTGAGCTCCAAGCCTGTAGGGTTTAGGGTTTAGGGTTTAGGGATTTAGAGCCCCAAAAACCCAGGCCTGAAGGCCTGGCCGGGGGGGAAGCTCGTAGTCACGGGAGCCATCCTCGGGACCAGCTGCTTGGGCTTTGGGGTTAGGGCCAGGACGACATTTGGGTGGTTGTCAAAATTATGGTCCCTTTTTGGGTCCTTATTATAATACGGCACCTATTATTGAGGGTACCCCAAAAGGGACCATAATTTTGACAACTACCCATTTGTGTCCTGAGTGATTAGAGCAACCCCTGTAGCAACGCTTCTAGTAGGCCTTACAGAAGCCTTGAGCTTCTCCATGGTGATCTAGCTGTTTTCACAGTCTACTTCGATGTCTTGATAGGCTTCAGGGTAAAGCGACACTGCGGAAAGTATCGGGTGATTCCGAGCGAGGTAAAACACGGCAAGGACTCGGAAAACCAAAACGAATTGCACCGTGAATTCCAGGCTTGCACGTCTGTCTTCTCTCTCTGTCTGTCCCTCTCTCCCTACATGCATGTATATATATATATATACACACACATGAATATAAATATGCGCACATATGCACATGCATGTGTGTGTGCACATACGTAGTTTTTCGAAGTGTAGCTCCTTGTATATGTTGATGGTGCCATATGGTGCGCCATGTGAACCGGCTTGCATCTTCGGCGGCCTTCACGACTGAGTGCGACGCGTGTCATATACATATATATATATATATATACATACACATCTATGTATGTCCTTGACCTGGTTTGCTGCCTTAGCTTCTCGGGAATCAGATCCCTTGAGACAGACATATAAATAATAGAGCTCGGAAGCCATCATGCCTTTACTTGTCTTTGTTTGTCTTTATTCGCCTCTCGCCGCTCAGCTTGTTTATTTTTGTTAGTTTTTGTGTGTCTCGTGTTTGTCTTTATATGGCAGCATGCTTGCACAAGCCCCTCCAAGGGATCAATGAGTATAAGTCGAACATGTACTACATGTCACTGCTACATTCTACACCGGTCACCTGAGCCACATATATGTCTATGCGTACATATGTCTCTGTATATGTATATGGTCCATCACCAGGCCAAACCCCTGAACACCTCATGCCTGCGCTCTACCTAGACTCAGGTTTGCAGTCTTCTCTGGTAACCCCGGCCTACACTATGGAGGATTCAAGCCTTCTCTCGATCACTGTAGCGACTGTCGCGGGATCATCAACAATCCTTCATTCCCTTCGGAAAGCGCCGATGAGGGCGCAAAACCAAGACGGTTCAGGACAACCCCGAAGACTCTCTTCAAGGGTAGTGTGCCCTCATGCCTGGAAAAGCAACCCGGGAATGGACTCGGAACGTTGCTTGTGCACAGACGACGAGAACAGCAGCGGCCTTCGCGCTTGAGAAAGCTCAACTTGACTCCGAAAGCCGAGGTTGTAAACCCCAGCATCCCTCAACCCTGAACCTTCAGAACATGAGTCGCCCTCAAACCACGGCTCCTCCAGGCAGTCCCGGTTGGATTGCGGCGAGCCCAGACCTGGGACGTCTAGGCATCTTACAGGCTTTGAGCTTTTCGAAATCCCGTTTGGGCTTGAGGTGTTTTGAGTCCGGATGTAGGCTTGAGCAGTTGGTTTGCAGTTTGAGGCTTGGGGTTTAGGTTTTGACTTGTCCAGTCCTGTGCCACTTTGTAAGCTCTGTCAGGCTTCGAACCATGAAAACGGGCTCCATTGATTGTTGTTGAGGGAGTCCTGTGCATCAAGAATATGGTCGGGGCCGACCCTATTATAACAACAGCTACTATGATCATGGTTAATACTACTGTTATTATTGTTCTTATTACTGTCTTTACTATTCTTATCATTATTGCTACTGTGGTACGATTGTTATTACTAATCAGTAGTGTTATTATTGCTTATTCTACTATCATTATTGTGTACTTTGACATTGTAAACATGAAGCGAACTGAAACCTATTCAGGATGGCCAGGACCACTGAGTTCATCAGCTGCTCTTTGCACTCCCGACGCTTGTTTCTGCTGCTTCAGGGTTCAGGGATTAGGGTTTAGGAAGGTTCATACATAGTATGAAAAACAAAGAATCATGGTATAAACAGTACTAGAAATCAGACCATGGTCCAGGAGTAAGAAGCTGAAGCTCAAGCACTGATGTGAAAAATGCTGTTGGCCCCTCAGTCTCTCATGATTTTCTTGTTATTAGCACTGGGAAAGAGCTATGAGTAAAAGCGTACCTTCTATTCAGTCAAGCTTCAAAGAGGCACTGCGCTGATCACGCGCTTCGCCGCTGGCTGCCCATCCCAGACAATGCCTCGCGCGAGGGTTCAGAAGCCTGGACACTCCGTGTGGAATTTTCAGCTCCCATTCTATTTTTCCGGCTTAGGGTCCAGCCCTCTTCCCGCTTCCCCGCTACTTTGCCGTTCTCTGGTGCCTGGATATTGGCAGGCCTGATCGCGCGGAGTGTTTCAGTCCGCGCGAAAGCTTCCCTAAATATGCGCGTGCGCTCAAGAAGAACCAAGGCCGCGCTTGTCGAGGCTTGCAGTTGCTGCGACGTTAACTACCTAGTGCTGGTAATTGCTAGCTTTTGTACTGGTGACTGCTACTATGACGACTACGACTGCTGCTGCTACTACTGCTATGACTCGACGAGGTAGTAGGTGCTACTTTAACTTTCCACTCCTGCTATGATTCTACGAGTTTTTGTAGTGCAGAAGTACTCCTCGAAGTATTGGGGTCCAGGATGGTCCAGGTCTTCCTAACCTAAGCTCCCCAACCCTCAGCCCTATAAACCTCTACACCTTAAAGGCCGCCACCCCGAAACCCTAAAGCTTTAAACCGTAAAGCCCTAAACCTCAAACCCTAAACCCTAATACCAAAACCCCTAAATGCGTAATGTAGGGGCCTGAATGACTCGAGCGGTCTTGGCGTACTATAACTATACTAAGACTTAAAGAAACCCAACAACAAAAATTGATAATTGTTTAGGCCTCTATAGTAGATCCTCTGAAGGCCCGGCCCTGTGGCTGTGCTTTCGTGGCTCGCTGCCGCAAATCCGGCAGAGCCTCTGAGAGGGTTGCATCAAGACCCTTAGGATGTAGGGTTTACTTGGAGGTTCATGGGTAGTTATAAGTGGGGTTATAATTAGGGTAACTATAGTTATAACCCATATTACGGGACTTATAACCCTACTTATAACTACCCATGAACCTCCAAGTAGGGGCCCCGAAGCTCAGGTGGTCAGGCAATTTCTGTTGCTGTTGCGACTAAAGTTGCGGTTTCTGCGGCTGTGGTAGCTGCTTTTTGTAGTAGCTGCAGCTACATGTGCTGTTTCTGTTGCTATCCTGGCTTTTCTGCGGCTGATCTTAATGTTTTCTGTTGCCGTTGTTCTTGCTAGCATTGTTCATATTGCTGTTACTCTTCTTGCTGTTGTTAAGGGCAATACCAGGGAGTTGGAAGCGATCTATGACCTATGTGATTGTAGAGGATTAATTACAGGCGTTCATTGTTGATCGGCCGCTTGTTGCTAATCTCTTTCTCGTCGACTTGGTTTGGGAGCCCCTTGCTATTGTGTTGCGGTAGGCTACCGTTACACCCTTCTTCGCTCTGTCCGCTCCCACTTCTCCTGAAATCCTTTCTCCTCTTGTTCGTCTTGGTAGCATGGTGGTGCTGGTGCTGACGTCAATGGCTGAAGGGGCGTGACATTTTCTTCGAAGGAGCTCTCCGGGCGAGTTTGGAAACATTTGCAACCTGTCGATGCGGATACCCCGATGTTCGGAGAGAGTTTTCGGCTTGCCTCAAAATTGCAACTTTCAGCGTCAGTCTGCAAATCTGAATCTATGGAGAAGTGCTGATTCCAAGTCAACAGTCGCCCCATCCCGTCTGCGGCTGTCGTCACTCGTGGGACTGCGAAGTGGCATCTTTGCGTATGTGTACTCCCACTTTGTTTTGCTGCCGGAGAACTCGAAAAGCCTGCGTCCCGAAGATGCTGGCTTGCAGCCCTCAGTTTAAGTCTAAGTCTTCATCTGTACATGCGCACTGAGGTGAGCAAACAGGCCTACTCTTTTGCCTGGATATTGAGACAACGGAGACATGCGTACATACATATTTATATATATATATATATGGATATATATATATATATATATGTATATTCGAGCAGAAACAGAAGAAGACACACACAGACACACACCCATGGCTATGGTCCCTGTTTGCCTGCAGTCGCAACGGCGCAGGCTCGGGGGATGGTTGAGGCAGCACCTCCGAGTAGGAGCCTTAATAATTAGAGTAGTTTTTGTTTGGGGGGGGGGGGGGGTACTTTATACTATACTTATAACTATAAGGAATCCCCTCGAAATAGTATAGGTAATGATTCAGGCCCCCTACTTCTGCATTAGACACAGGCTGCTGCGATCTCGGGTTTAGACCGAACAGTTCGGGCTGTCAAGGCCTGATCCGGCGACTGCAGGGCGGTTCTTTGACGAAAAGCTCGAGCGGTTGAAGGGCATGGGGCATGGGGTTTAGGGTTTAGGGTTAGGGTTTAGGGTTTATGCCTTCAGATCATTCTAGTCGAGCTGTCTGTGGGCCCTGTGTGCCAAGCATGGGGCTTTGAGGGTGCAGTTTCCGGTGTCGCAGGACACTCGAAGCCTTATTTCATCCGTCGACTGTCTAGTCTTTTCCCTCCTTGAGTTCTGGCCTCGCAGTTTCAGGCTTACAGATGGATAGACTAGATATGATGGGATCATCGACCAGATATTTCATTATTTGCAGCTCGACGAGGCATCCAAGGCAACACGAGTCGCAAGACATTCAGCAAGAACCCTATCTCAACTTCAGTAGCACGGAACAACAGCCAATGATGCCGAGAGCGTGGATTCATACTGGTACTAGTGCGCAGAATGCTATATACTGGTAACCGTCATGATTCATGGTAGTAACGATACTGCCAGAACTGGTCCACTGAAAGCATTCCCAATCCCTCTTGCCGGCCTCTGGCGCAGGGCCGGGCCTGTTTGCTTGCTCGGTTCTTGGGACAAAGACAAGAAACTCCGGATGCTGGGTCAGAGGCTTGCTAGTTTGCAACATGTGAGGGGCTGAGAATCTCTCGTTGCGAGGAAAAAGCCTTCGCTTCGAGCTTATGGCTTTCGATTTTCTTGTTTGAAGACCTCCTCAAGATCCGAACACGCCTTGCTGCAGCATACTGCTTGTCAAAGGCGCCCGGGTTCAGCTCAGTTGTCCCCGAGATGTGAGGGCCAACAATTGAGAGTTGGGTCCTGACACCTTCGATGTGGAGACAAACCAAATGCATAAAAACATGTGACATCCCGCCGGTTGCGCCGGGAAGGTATTTTCTTGCTAGCTGTATCATGACTTAAAAGCTGCAGTGCGCTCTATAGCCCGAGACACCAAACTGGTGCGACCAGTCTTTCCGAATAAGCGACAGCGGCGGAGCATCGTCGAGCCATGGTGCTTAGGCAGTTACGCCGTTTGCGGTTGTTCTTGCACAAACAGGTGTGCCAGACCCATATTTCTACGATTCGCTCTGTCGGCAGAAAGTCGTGGGTTAACGGAAGCTTGAAGCCGTTTCGCTGGATGTCATCACAATCCCGAAAGAAGCTTTATGGGTCGCCTGTAGATCCGTGGTGTTGCTGCGACTGGCTGCTGCGGCTCCTGCGACCATGGAGATGGTGTCTAGTCTTGGGCTTGAGGGCTTGTTACTTGAAGTGCGGGCTGCGAACGAACGGCCACAGGCATAACACGCACTGAGGGGTGATACGAAGACGAGGCTGGGTTGGCCCATATTTCGTCATTATGTTGAACTCCTTTCTGGAGGGGCTTCCTTGCCAGCCCAAGTGCGCCTGGCTCTAAGGGAGTTGCGCAGAAGCACAGAGCCTTCTACATCCCATCCTTGATGTCACTTCTGTCCACTGCCTTTGTCGCAGTTGCGGCGTCTGAAGACACAATCCAACACACCGATGAAGCCTTCATGTCCATGCGAGGTCTGTGGTTGACTTCCACGTACCCAACAGAATCTAACATGTGCATAAACTCCAGATTTCCTACTTCTGTTTCAGTTGCTTTTCAACGACGGCCGCTACAGATAATTTGGAACCAGACGCGCACCAGATAAACAAATGTCTCGAATGTGATTCCCAGAGTTACAGGGCTGACAGCGACACTGCGACTGATGAGAATCGTCATCATCATCATCATCATCATCATCATCATCACCGTCAAAAGACCATGCAGTCAATGATTTCTCAACTCCTGCCGTCATCCCAGCTACTCGTGATAATACGAACCTACAATCCCAAATTCCCAACGCTAAAGCCTAAAATCCTCACAACCCAAAAACCTGCGCAAAAAGCCTGAATCCCAATATAATGGGCCTTGATACTTCCAATAAGGTTTCTCGGTAGAGTAAACAGTGTATAATTATAGGCAAGACTTTGTAATTCTGTAGATGCCTACATTGATCAGTCAGTGATCCTGCAAACCCTAAACCCCTGATCCCTAGACCCCTATACCCCTAACCCCTAAACCCCTAAACCCTAAACGCTGAACCCTAAACCCTAAACCAAAGCCAGCACCTCAACGTTCGCTGCGGGTGGAATCGCCCCGAGGCCGGTGGCCACGAGGACTTTCATACAGATCTGAGGTTCAGGGTTTAGGGTTTAGGGTTTAGGGGTTAGGGTTTAGGGGTTTAGGGTTTAGGGTTTAGGGGTTTAGGATTTAGGGCTTCATGTCTCAAGCTGCTTATGTTGATTGTTGAAAAGGAAACAGATAAGATCCGACGGGCTCACTCGTCTTTGACATTTGCCGCCGTTGCCACTTTCATCATTTACGCTTGGAAAGGCCACCATCGTCTTCTTGAAATAATGGGTTGCCGTATGCTGCCATTAACTGTATTTCCATGCCTGCAGAGCATCTCATCAAAGAGCCTAAGTGTTTCTTCCAGCTTCTTTTCTTCGAAGTTCAGCAGTTCTAGGGGGAGCAATTTCAACAGAACTCTTGGAGTGCGCTTTTAGGTTGACGGTTATTGGCTACTGTTTGGGCTGCTGCTATTTTCCTTTGCTGGCTGTGCTTGGGTGTTTTGTTTCTTGGAGTTGAAAGCTGCGGACGTCCTTAGTCCCAAATACCTAAACCCATCTAAACCCCTAAGCCGAAACCGCTTTGAGCTCAAACCCGTAAATCGCGACACTTCCCTGAACGACAGGAAAGGCGCTTGCTGCGTGCTGGCTTCTGCGTTTACCCCCAGCGAAAGGTTCATGATTTTCTTGAAGACAGGTCATACCGTGACTGTGATGTCCCATGCCACGCCGAAGCTTCCAGCTCTGCAAACGACCCCTATATCATGTATCTCTACGTAATTACAATGTTGTGCACACATACGTACATACATGCATAGTCGCCACTAGTCACCAGCCCTTTTAAGCCGTAACGCCGACCGCCAACACAACGCCGCATGCGCTGCCTCCACCGACGGCGCCTCGCGGTACCTTCCATGCCATGGTTGCAGCATCAGGAGGCGTGATAGTCGACAGCAGTGATAAGTATGTACCATTCTTGCTGCTACTCGCCGTGCAAAAGCATCAGCTGCAGTGTTTCCCGGAATAAAAACCAACCGAGCAAGCTAAAGAAGCTGAGATGTTGTGTTCGTCACAGCACTCTCCAAGTGCAGCCATGGTACATATGCATGAACCAGCGATGGTCATCAATCTCCGTGGACCTGATGATGGGCGTGCTCGCATTTTGTTGGTGGGCTAGGGTTGTGCGGCTGACGTCTCCATGCACAGCGGCAATTTCATGATTCATCACGCACAATCTCCGGCGGTATTCCAGCCCTCCTTGTGCTTTTACTCTTAAAGAGTGCAAGTCGTACGCTCAGCCGCAATAGGGTTACTGAAACCATCATGAACCCCTGCGTCCTGTTTGCACATGCGCTGCAATCCCGCGCCGTGTGTGGCTTCGTGATTTTCGTGTCTATTCTGTATCACAACTCAGTATAGAATGGGCATTGCGCGGTGGAAACGAGTGAGGCTCGGAAGGTACTTCCATGTGGGCTCTTAAGCTGCAATGTGCAGATATGCAGGGCCCCCATCCTGCATACCCCCATATCCTCCAGAACCGAAGGACGTGGACGGATGGGGCCTTTGTTTTGCTAGTGTGGCGCATTTGTGGTCGTGACACCTACACTCCATCTACCGCCGTCTTGAGTGTCTGGGAGGTCTCCTCATCATTGCTTGCAAGCCGCTATTGCGAAAGTTCATTGCATCTAGCGCCTTGATCGTCCTGTCTGTGGCGAGGTTGAACCCGTTCAATATCGAATACGATCGTGATCATGATAACTTTGATACTTGTAGAATTCCTGCTCCTCGGTATGACGGGCATCGTCATCGTCGTGATCTTCGCATTGTGGTTGCCTTTTGCTTTATGCTCGCATCGTGGCTCCTGGTGACAGCAGCAGGAGTGCCATGACCGGTCGCCGGCATGTGTTGGCTCTCACAGATGTGAAAAAACACCGAGCCCCAGGCTTGAAGAGATCTTGGAGTTCTGGGACCAGTGCTAAGAATCCTGCAGTCATGTCAAGTGCTCTGAAGTGCGGGCAGAGAGCATAAAACTTTACAATGCTGACATCAACGTCCTCTTCAGCCTAATGCAGCATGAAAGCCCTACCTACGTAAGTCATCTAAACCCTAAAACCCTCCTAGCAACAGATGGGGGTTTCCGAAAGTAGGGGACCCTGATATAGTACCCTAAATAGTAGGATCCTTATTATAAGGACCCCTAAAATAAGGTACCCCAATTTTCGGAAACTCCCAGATGGGTCCAACGATGAGACCCCAGGCCCGGGACCATGGCCTCCGCAACTTAGGCTCGGGTCTTCAGGACTCCGGAAACCGCAGCACACAACCGATAAATTAATAGATAGACGGGCACACACACACACACGCATATATATATATATATATATATATATATGTGTATATTGTTACGCATGTCTATGCATACATACATGCACACATACATACATATGTGAAAACACAGAAACACCTAAGAGAAAACATACTACAAGATCGAGTAGTACATCCTGAGAGAGAGAGAGAGAGACAGATCGATAGATAGATAGATAGATAGATAGATAGGTGGATAGATAGGTGATAGACCGATCGAAAATAGATAGATGAATGGACGGCTAGATAGATGTCTATCTGATAGACAGAAAGATGTATACCCTGGGCCCGAAACCCAAAAACCCTAAACCCGAAAACCCTAAACTCTGAAACCCCAAAACCCCAAATCCTAAAACCCTAAAGCCCTAAATCCCTAAATCCCTAAAACCCTAAAGCCCTAAAACCCTAAATCCTAAAACTCAAAAGCCCTAAAACCCTAAAGCCTTAAATCCTAAAGCCCTAAAAAGCCCTTCACTCACCTCTAAAACTCTAAAACCCTGAATCCTAAAGCCTTAAATCCTAAAGCCCTAAATCCTAAAGCCCTAAAAAGCCCGTCACTCACCTCTGGCTCCTAGGCCAGGCCTCGGTGCTCCAGCCACTTCAAGGCCAAGGTCGCAGGAGTGATGCCGAGCCTGGCGGCCGCCTGAAGCTGTGTTATTCATCGTAATTATTATTACTATGAAGGAGTATTAATTATTATTAGTAATGATTATTACTATTGATTATTATTATTATTGTTGTTGTTAGTGCTATTATATAGTTGGTATATATGTAACTTGATAATGTTTGGGTTTAGGGTTTAGGGTCAAGGGGTTGAGGGTTTAGGTTTTATATTACCATGTAATGTTAGGTTATATACGGTTAGTTGTACAATGCTATATACTCTTACATATTGTCATCTATCGTAACATCTTGTTATACTCCATCATATCTTTTATTTATCTTTTAGTATCTGTTATTATTGGGTGATAGAAGACCTCTGCCTGGGTTTAGGGGCTCAGGGTAAGCCGAGTTTGGGGCCGTTCACTCGTGAAGCACGGGGTTTAGGGTTTAGGGTAACCCTAAACCCTAAACCCTAAACCCTAAACCCTCTCCGAGGCTGGGGCAGATTGTGCGTGAGGCGTCTGGATCCAGCTCTGGTCAGGTCCGAAGACCTGGGCCATCAGAAAGCAGCGAGCACATCTCTGCTGCGAGCCTCTCCTGAACGACCTGGCTATGGTGGGGAAACTAAAATAGCTCAGGATGCTTTTCTGTTGGATTTAGGGCCTCTTGAAAACCGGAATCGAATAGGATGCTTTTCTGTTGGGTCTAGGGGCCTATTGAAAAACACCGGAATCGAATCAGATCCCCCCTTTTTCACCTGGGGCTTGGACGTTGTAGGCCATGGGCAGGATCCCCAAACCTGGGTCGCCATGTCTGGTGGTCTGTCTCACTGGCATTTTTCAGGGCCCCCTTATTACCCATAGTAAGGAATATATACCATAATTCTCATAGTTTAGGGCCCCTTATTACCCATAGTAAGGAGTATATACCAGAATTCCCATAGTTTAGGGCCCCTTATTACCCACAGTAAGGAATATACTTTGAGCCCTGTGCTTTCCGTGATCCGCCCAGCTGGGCCGCTTTTCCGGCAGCTCTCTTTTGTCGGTCGCGCAGCAAAAGTTTTGGATCCCTCGTGAAGCATTGACAACATCATGCGGCCAGCACACCCGGAACTCCGATGGGCAATGCTAGTAATAGTAATAGTAATAGTAATATATTATATAGTAATCATGATAGGACTGGGAATAAGAATAGTGATGGTAATTCTAGCATCCTGTCAGCTGCATCCGGGGGGCTGGCCAGGGGGCATGAAGGCACATTCCAAGCCGCATTTGCGCTGGCTGCACATCCTTTCCCTGGGCTTTTCGCCCAGGACCGCCCCCCGAGCACATGGTGCTGCTGTCTTGAAATGGCCAAGCCACTCCTGAGATTTATGAGGACTTCCGATACAGGCTGCGCCGCCTGGAACCACATCTCATGGATTTTGAGACCAAGCCCTCAACATCCCCAGACCCCATAAAATCCCTAAAACGGGAGCCCTAAAAGCTATAATCCCGAAACCCTTCACATCCCTGAGTCGAAAATCCGGGGGCTTTCAGCCAGAGTCATCCTTTGCCTTCACGGTGTTCACCTGGGACACGGATTGGAGGTCCGCAAACCAGGCTTCCGGGTGGAAGCTGTCGGAGTCCTCGGAAGACAAGGCTCCGAAGCATCCACGGTTTAGAGTTTAGGGTGTAGGGTAAAAGGGATTCAAGGAGTATGATTTTGTTGATGATGCTGGACATCTTGAAGGATGAACCCAGTGACCTAGTGCACAAACTAGCTGGAGTACGAAAACAAGGCATCGTAGTACGCAGGGCGGCATGGCCAACTTAGCCCCAGGCGTGGTCGTAGATCACGGTGGAGCAACAGCAGTTCACCACCCTTGCATGTCAGCTTAAGTCGGGAGGGTGTAGGCCGTAGGCCTTCGGTCGGGAGGGCTTACGGAAGCAAACTCCCGATGCGAGTCTGCCTGCGCGCTTCCGGTCTCTGCCTAGTGAACCTACCATCATGCTGGAGACTCCCTGACATGGGGTTCTATAGCTGCTCATCTTGCACCCGAGCAGCGGCTGCTTCACCAACCTCAGTTCTCCCAGCGCAAAACATCGAGCCCTGATCGGCCTTTGTTCCTGTTTTTAAGGGATAGATCACGCATGAGGCACTGTGCTCCGTCCTTCTTGCGCCCTGAACGCCATCTTTTTGCTGCCACAGCTACGTGGCCGCATAGTCGGAGAAAGGCACACCCTTCCGGAGCGGCGCCTGGATTACAAGGTTGAAAATCTTGGGGGGAGCCCTCGAGCTGGAAGCACTCGGAATCTAAAACCTAGGCGAATATGAATATGTACTTGGAGGATCATGGGACTTAGTAAGTCAGGTTATAAGTCCCTTAACTGGGGTTATAAGTATAGTTACCCTAATTATATCCCTACTTACTAAGTCCCATGATCCTTTAAGTAGGTATGAATGTATGCTCGTCATCTGGCACCTCGCCGCTTTCGATCTGAGCCGCGGTCCAGCGAATCCTCGGTGCGAGGATCAGGCATAGCTAACTTTGAAGTCAACACGCGTCCAGGGCAACTTCTCTGCAGCTCCGAAAAACAAAATCAACTGCAACTCCTTGTCAATCCCGACAGTCAAAAGACACCTGATCTCCTTTAAGCCCTCTGGCGCTAATCTGGTGCCTGTCGATCTGCGGCTTCTTCTACTGGGCCTCTATCGTCGGTTTTACTTCAGGCTCGCTCGTGCCGTACGTTCCACGGCACAGCCTTGCTTACCCCTAGTAGACAACCAGCGAGCCTGAAGCCTCACACCTACTGCTCTGGCTCACAGCCATCACAGACAATCTCTGCAAATCGAGCTGATTGCAAAGGGCGCGGCATGCCGCCGTGGGCCACAACGACAACAACCTGCAAACTGCACTATCACATATACCCCTGCTATCCTTTGAAAGTGCTTGATGGCTGTAGAAGAAGCGTGGGGGCTCACAAACTCCTGCGAGCTGGTGCAAGCGCCGTTCAGTAGCCGGCGAGCCTGTTGCAGAACACGGACCTCGAATTCCTCAACTCAAGTAAGGCACAATTCGGAAGACACAATCCCCAAAACCCCGTGCCACCTCGCCGAGCTTCGCAGCATTGCGAAGTGCCGAAAGCGAGCGCGACATGAGTGAACAGCCGTCCTCGCCCTCAGGGTAGCCCTGCCACAAGTGCAACAAGGGAAATGGGACACCCCTTCCTCCCCTCTCACGGCTGTTAGCATCTCATGTTTGCAGTATTGTTCAGGTGCTTTGGGTCTGGCGGCTGGGATGGCGGGGAAGAGGCCCCTCAATTCGCATTATCCGAACTCGACTTCAGAGGTGGGGTTGATGCTTCATCAACAGAGGATTCACGTGGATGAGGCTTCTTTAAGTCCAGAGCCTCGCAACCTAAACCCTAAACCCTAAACCCTACACCCTAAACCCTAAATCCTAAACCCTAAACCCTAACTAAACCCTAAACCCTAAATCCTTGAAGTCTTACTTTGAGTTGCTGGCGATAGCCCTGCTGAGGCCTTGGAGAGGTCGCCTTGCAGCCAGGCCTGCCCCCCGCGACTTTACGTTAGAGTGGCACCCTTGCTTCATGGTTTAGGGTTTAGGGTTTAGGGTTTGGGATTCAGAGTTTGGGATTTAGGGTTTAGGGTTTAGGTTTTAGGTCTTAGGGTTCATGTAGACCAGGCTGATGAAACAATGCCGGGCTCTTTTCGGAAAGAAGAGCTTGGAGGGTGCTTTGGGTCAGTCGCGTCGCAGCCGGGCTTATTCTTGGCTTTGGATTGACACCAACTGGGTCGGCAACCTATAATAATATGTTATAGTATGACTTACTACTACTAAAAAAAAATAAATAAATAAATAAATAAATAAATAAATATATATATATATATACTATGACTATGACTTTAATATACTGTAATACTGGCAGAAGTCATGCCGACCTCACCCTGCCAACAAACCAGGAGCAGTGCCATGAGATCTCTCAGCTGTTGCCAAGAAATCTGAGTTTCCTGCATCGAATGCTGAAGAGAACACCGTAAATATCACTGAAGGGGCCCCCACCCCTCCAACTTCCCCCCCACGGGCTCCCAAAAAGGCCAACCAACAACAACGATAAGGACACCAAGACGATGGGGCTGGCAAGTCCCCAAAGTCCGAAGTTGTTGCTGTTCAAAAACACTGGTGGATACTGTCCGTACTCCCAACCTTACACTGTCACAGACCCGGAATGTCCAAGTCCTGAGGTCCCTAAGCCCTCTGGCTATCGCTCAGGGCCCTCAGCCCAGGGAGTCCCGACTCGACACAGGAGAGTCAGCAAACACCCATGCCAGGGCCCCTGCATTTATGTTCGCCGTCTGGAGCGCTTTGCCTGGCATCTGGGATTCAGAGAACGTGCCAGCATGGGGTGGTCTGAAAGTCCCAGCCGATATCTACCAGCTACACTGCCACCCCGTCACCCCAAACCATCTGACACATCAAACTATTCGGCTCGGCGGCTGTCAGGGCAGTCTGAGCTCGATCCCTGAAGCTTGCCGAAGTTGATCTCCCGGAAGCCTGAGGGCGGAGCCGATTGAGGTTTTGGGCTTGGCAGGGTTGCGGAGGGTTCCGGGTGAAGGATGGATTAGTGAATAGGGTTTCAGAGTTTGGGGGGCTATTGGTACCTTGGGTTTGGGGGCTCGCTGCGTGGATTCGAGGTTGTCTAAGCAGGTCCCTTGGCCGTGGATGCCTCCCTCAGAACTTCAGGCAACATGGGCACGGTGGTTGTTTTACGTAAGTTATTTGATGCTCTCTTCAGGCGGACAGAGGTGCTGGGAGGACCTGAAGAGATCCGGGCTTCGACATCACGCGAGCTAGCTACGGAATTTGGAGCCTCTATACGAACAGCAGCAACAAGAACCACAACAACAGCAATAGTACCACCACCACCACCACCAC
>CAJNDV010036463.1:19299-67525 GCA_905221635.1 Symbiodinium sp. CCMP2456
GCAACAAGAACCACAACAACAGCAATAGTACCACCACCACCACCACCACCACCACCACCACCACCACCACCACGACCACGACCACGACCACGACCACGACCACGACCACGACCACGACCACGACCTCGACCACCACCACGACCACGACCACCACCACGACCACGACCACCACCACGACCACCACGACCACGACCACGACCACGACCACGACCACGACCACGACCACGACCACGACCACGACCACGACCACGACCACGACGTCGACGACGAGGAGGACAAGGAGTACATGCAGGACAACAACGACAACTGAAAGAGGGAACATAATAACAATAGCGATGATATTGGCAACAGCAGTCATGGTAACACCTACACAAACAGCAGTCATGACACCCAGTACGGTAAGCAGCGTGAGGAATAACAACATTACCGGCAACATGGCAACAATGGCAGTACTTGTTCTTGGTTCTCGTCTGGCGGCATATTACTAATCGTGCTAGCAACACGGAGAGCACTACCAGCGGTAGCCAATGCCACTCGAAGAGCTCCGTGATGTTGGCCCAGGCCAAATAGATTTGAGCACCAAGCCCGAAGCATGCATTGCAACTTGAAAAGTTACGGTTTTTGAGTAAATGAGGGAAGTCTTTACTTGGAGGTTCATGGGTAGTTATAAGTAGGGTCATAAGTAGGGTAACTATAGTTATAACCCACATTAGGGGACCTATGACCCTACTTATAACTACCCATGAACCTCCAAGTAGTGTTCACTGAACGAAACTTCCAGGCTCTGCCCTTCCTGCAACATAGCGCCTGCATTGTCACACACGACATTTGAAGCCACTCCTCGGTTTGGGGTCCTTTGTCGGAAAGGCAGAACAATGATTCTTTATTGAATTTTTTATGGGCTCTCGTCTCATTCTTAGGAAACCCAAACCACGCAAAAGAACACAACAATCTCTTCTATAAGCCCTAAACTCTAGAGTACCCTTATAGATCCCTTCTAGGACCCCTTCATAGTTCCTGTAGAGGATCCCTCAGACTGATCAACTTGGAGGCTCCCTGAAGCGAGCTGGCGCCGGCCTGCATCCATCGCTCGGTGCAGCTTGCGGGGACTGGCAGCCTCAGGTCATGGCCGCTTTCACGTCGCAGCGTTATATACTCTATTACATACATATATGCTTATACTAACGTGTATATATACACACACTATGTTTCTGTATTCTGTGTGATTGAACTTTGCCAGCTGCGGTCAACTGCAGTCCGGAAGAGGGTATGCCGTCTTGACACGGCGCTGTGCTGGCCTCAAACTGAAGCTCGAAGTTGGTAGAAACATTGGCCCCGGTACATTGTGGCCTGTTTTGTTCTGAGTTCTTTCATGCCACAAGTTGCTCCATGCTGGAGCGGTCCGAGCAACCTGCGACCTGTCGTGACCGAGTTGGGTCTTCCGGCTTCCGGGCGGGGGAGGTGAAGCCCAAAATGAGAATTAAACATATTATGGGGGAAAAATATTTTTTCCCCTATAATATATGTTCTGTTGCTCGCGGGCTTGTCTTGATGCGGCGACCTACATGCCTACATGTCTGCCTCTGTGCCACAGGACCAAGAGTCGGGAGTGGGGTATCCACCGAAACTAAGCCGCCCCGGCAGCTTTTCAGTCTTACCATGCTGGGAATTTGTGCAAAAAACGAGCCCATCCTGAACCTCGAAAGTCTCCTTACTGAAGAATTCGCCCGAGGGTCCGCGATAATGTCAGCCGTCCTGGAGGCTCGGAGGAGATCCTTGGGCTCAGGATCCTAAATATCAGCCACACAAAGGAACTATAATGGAGCCCTAAACCCTAAACCCTAAACCCTGAACCGGGCGGCATGTGCCTAAAGCCTGCACGTTCGATTCGGCAGAGTCGTTCGTATATATCTAAGCCTAAGCATGCGTGTGTACTTGTGTATGTACGCACATAAGTGCATGTATGCATGTATGCATGCATGTATGTATATGTGTATGTATGATGTTCGTATGCACATACATCTTCATATGTACATATATAAACACATAGAAATATACACATGTCCAAAACTCCGTGTGTACACGCACACATGTGTGCACATGCTGACATACATAAAAACGAACGAGTTGCCTAAACTGAAACCGAATAGGATTGGATTAACATGTGCCAGCACACACGAACACAAACACGCAAACACACACAGACATACGCAATAACAAAGTTAAACGTACATATATACATATGTGTACATATACATAATAGGTAGCCGACCCTATAAATGCAACGGGCCAGTACACACACGTGTGTATGTTGTCATTCTGTTTTGGAAAACTAAATCTAGGCAATACAGAGACGTACGTGCGTACACTTCTACATCTCCATCTACTTCTACACTGCACACCCGCATAGTGTACAGATGCATACCCACATGCACATGCGCAACACATACACATGTACATACTCATTCGTACATTGTACATATGCATCATAAAGCCACGTGCAATGCTGATCCTTCCTCCCCACATCACCAAATCTTTCGATCAGTCGATTAGTTTCATGACTGTCTTTAAACTTCAACAGCATAACTCCTGTAGCTATGATTGTTGCTCTCCTCACCCCTGCAACGAGGGCTGCTACTCTCGTTGTTTGCTGTTTCTTGATCCCAGTGTTCAAAGCTTGTGGATGCTGGGACCCTGCAGCCACCAGTGCTGTGCCAGCTGCTGAACTGACGACCGCCGCTGCGCGGCCGAGCACCCCCAGCCGGCTCAAGGCATCCGCAGTATTCTGCGAGCAATGAGAGCGGGAGCTCCTTCTAAACTACAAGCTCTCAGTAGTAGTTGGTCCGGATTCTCGACGTTCCCTCAACCGGCTGCGGTGACTGCACTTGGCCAGTATAGTGCTCGATGAACTTCCGAATCGGTCCGGAAACCAACGAAGAACAGCTACAATAAACAACAGTCACAGGGTTCAGGCTTTTGGTTCATGTTGACGATAACCAAGCTGCCGGTAGCTCTGACAGCAGCAAATCTTCAGAATAATCATCGCATTGGTCTCAGTAGCGTGCCTCGGCTTGGACCTTGCCCACTTCATTGAGGTCGATGTCAAGCCTCAGTCATCTTTCGACTGCTGACTGCTGCTGCTCCTGCGACTACATAGCACTACTGCTAATTACTGTCCTCCTCCTCCTCCTGCTGCTGCTCCCTGCTTATGAGAGCATCACTGCTTAGAAGCTATTTTGGTGGTGATCCTTCCTGCCGAGTAGCTGCCCCTGAATGCGGCGCTCTGCATTCCAGACCTCGCACGCAGAAATGCCACAGCGATCGGTCGGATTGGAACTGTGCCGACATCACACTGAAAAGCCTTTAGGGCTCCTGGCGATGATCGACGGAAGCTGCAGTTTGTAAGTCCGAAAAACCAAACGATGCTCCGGAATCCCCGATTAAGCGATAAGAATTTGCAGTCCAGGAAGCGGTTTCACCGTGCCTCGCATTCCAGGGCACAAAAAGGGACTATCTCTAGTAGTAGCAGTCTCGGCAACTGGGTCAGGAAATGTGCCCACTTCTCGATTCTTAGGCCACGACCGGATGATGTAGAGCCTGGCAATGCGCCAGAAAGCTGAACGGCCGCTTGCATTCGGAAGCAGCCAGGGTCTGCCAGTGTGAACTACAAGCCACTCCCAGTGGTGAGGCTACTGATGAACACATCACTTCATGTCCTACTCGGTCCTACTTGCGGCTCCTGTCCGTGTTTGTTACTTCATGCTCTACTACAGCTGATATCGAAGGATGCGAAGCATCGGATACCTCGAGCCTGTGACTCTTGATTGATGACGGCTTCACACTACGGACTCGTTACAGTGCTTCAACGCAGCTGAACGCAGAACCACAGGCCTTGAGACTCACGGGCTTGAAAGTGCCCACAACCATGGGGCCCCCTAACGGCCCCTAACCACCCGATCTAGGAGACATGTTCCAGGAGGATGCACCTCGTCTGCTTCTTTGTGGCGGAGCATAGTTGCGACACCGCGGCTAGACACTCCATGGCGCCAAGGTGACGTGCAAAAGGCGTGTTTGCTGGGCTACTTCAACAGAGATCTTCATGCAGAGAGCTCAGCTGATGGAAATCATCTGCGAATGCCTCGGTGGGATCGCGATGCAGAAGCCTGAGCCTGACGAACCAGCACGGGAAGCGCTCGGGCTAGACGATACCCAGCCGCCAGAGTCGACGTGGTGCCAAATCTAGCTATATGGCATACGTCGTAAGCATCTCCCATCATCATCATCATCATCATCACGATCATCAGAGGCCGCCCGAGAAGTTCGCAACAATGTCCCGTAACAGCCTTCTATTCTCCAAACCCCAAGGCTCACCAGCCAAGCCGATGCTTGAGGCCCCGAGCTGACGAGCTTGGCCAAAAGCCGCATCTCTGGCTCGTCCGGCCTTCATTTCAAGGATCCTATAGGAACCCTAAGCCCTAAACTAGGGGCCGTAGTATTTAGAGTAGGGCAGGGTTTTGGGGTATGTTTTGGGGTAGGACTGTCCTACCATTATTTTTGCAAAGAAACCCACCAGAATAGTGAGGGTAATTGTTTAGGCCCCCATAGTACACAAACTGGCATTCCGGCTGCTTTTGGCTCGACCAGTCATCACAGTCTTTGCTTACTGGCGCACGTCGGATCGGATGTTGAGGGTCTCCGGTGGATTGAAGACTCCAGCTGTTACAGCTGTCTCCAGTGAGAGGAAATGCGACACATTGCTCATGCTGACGACGACGGCTTTCTTATCCTTGTCGCTGCCAGCGAGTAGCCATGGACCCTCATAGCAACCCGAACCCTTATACAACCCAATGAACGACTCTTGGGCCTCTTCCCAGGGTGGACCTTCACGGCACAGATGGACACCTTGGAAGCACAAGGATCGACACACTTCGCGGCCGTCGTGCCCTCCCAGAGAGGGCTCAATCTTGATGTCGTGCTTTTCATGCCGAGGATCTTTGACGTAAAGTCTGTATTTACCCTAAACCCCAAACCCTAAACTCTAAAGGTACCCATAGCATAGTGTAGTGGACTCTAGTAGACCCTAAACCCTAAACCCTAAACCCTATGTTGGGTAACCCCCTAAACCCTAAACCCCTAAACCCCTGAACCCAAGTTGGGTACCTACAGTTCTGAGGGCTGCTCTGGGGCAGCTTTGGCCGCTTGGACGGCGCTGAAGAGCCGGGCGTTGCCCCCGAAGAGGCCAACGGCCTCCGGCGAGGCTTTCAAAGGTTCTTTACAGGGGGTTTAGGGTTTAGGGTTTAGGGGTTTAGGGTTTAGGGGTTTAGGGGTTTAGGGTTTTTATGGGCTACAAAAAGGGTTCTATGAAGGTTCCACAATGTCACAAGGGAGGGGCACTTTGCAAGTCCAAGACTAGGAATTTGGGCATGGGGAGTTATCAACTTGGGGTTCATATTTAGGGTGCCATTTGCAGGCATTTTTTTTGTTGTTGTGCTTGTTTTCTGTTTGGGGTTACAACGGGTTTGCAGGTTAGGGGGTCAGTTTGGGGGCTTAAGGGGTATTGGGGGTTTAGGGTTTACAGGATGTCCTTCGGCTTGGGATTCCGGTTTAGGATTTGGAACCGTAGCTTTTCCGGTGATGCAAGGACTGCATAGCAGTGCGAGCACTGTGTCAGTTTCTTTTGACCTTTTGCGGGGCCTTGTGAACTACTTGCTTCGTCATGCTGTCCCCAATCCCTGAACTGTAAAGCCTCTTGGTTGGGTGTTGGAGGGCTGTGCGGGATGCTGCCTGATGGCGGGCTTTCCTGAATTTTGCTCAAACTGCTACTCGCAACGGAAGAGACAGGAACAACAGCAGCAACAATAGATGCCATCGCAATGAGAATGTTATGGTGAGTCAGACACAGCCTCTTGCATAACAAAGACATTCTTGACACAACAACAAACCAGAGTTAGCTAGGGTATTGATCATGACAACCTGGAGTCGCAGAGCTAGTTTCTGTGTCAAATGTTTATCACGACTACACTGAACATGAGAATTGCAGAAACCTGCTTAACGCTTTTGAGCTTCGCCGCTGAACGCCGGATAGACTCTGCAAGCAACAGCAAAGAGCCAGAGTCTGCAGGGAATGAGCATGCTTCTCGTGCTGTCTCCGTGCATGCGCACGTTTCCTTGCTTCGTCAGCCGATCGGCTCCTGAAACACACAGGTCCAGTAGCGAAAAGCATTCTCTCGCAAGAGAGTCGAAGAGTATCGAGGCTCTACGCCGATGCTTCGCCGCTTTGGGCTACAGATGCTCAAGGCGGTGGACGGCACGAGCAGTTTCCAGAAGCATGCCTTCATAGCCTCCAGGCTGCAAAAGAGTTTAGGGTCTAGTGAGCTAGGTTTGTGCATTTGATTTCGGTCTGTGTGAACGTGCATGGTTTGCGGCTAGAATGCCGGCACTGAAGCTTGTGTCAAGCAGAAACGAGCAAACGGACAAGGCGTGTGCGCTCTTTCGCAGGGCAACAGGGATGCCCATCTGCTCATGGTCCACTAGCTTTGTCACGGTGCTGTCTCTCGCTAATATTTACTTCGTATGTCTACATACAATGTACAGAGATGTCTGCGCACATCAGACTTTTATACATCTTTGTGTATAAGCTTAAGCATTGCTGAGCCACAAAAACAGTAGGCTGAGCTGACATATTAGAAACCCGAGCTGCCGCTGCCTCGTGCGATACACAGAGGCGGACACCGTCGGACTCACAAGCTGCATGCCCAAATCGCATAGAACCCCTTAGACAAGGAATGAAGTCTAAACCATGGCAAGAAGCCCGCTGAATACTATCAGGTATATTCCTCAATGAAGGGATTTTGGACACGCCGTGTATGCATGCCGGGGGGCCGAGGTGCGCCCACTTGGCATCGCTTTTGCCCAGGCACTTGCTTGGCGCACGGCATTCCAGGAAGATCCTGCTGAGGGATGGACGGATATAGGGTATGCATATACGTATGTGTATGACATGTATGTAACTGTGTATATATTTATATGTATATGTATTTTTATGTGTGTATATATATATATATGCTGGTACGTATACTTATATAGATACATATGCGTATGCGCATATATATATATATATATGAATATCTATATGCATGCGTTTGCGTGTATATTTGTGTGCAGATCACTGTGCATCCATCCTGTACAGATATGTACATGTAGCTTGCACACGCAGAGCTGTACAGAAGTGCAGGAATACAGATGTATGATAAACGTAATCTATTGCGGCCAGTTGCAGTATTCTCCAAGGGGAGCTGCACAGTGTGCCAAAGCTTCACGGGCACCCGAAACCTCGACATCTACCACCTCAGGGTTGAGAACCCCAACTCTGATGCACACCAGCTGAAATGTTAGAATGCAGGCGGGAGTTTGCCACTCTCAGTTCTCATCCCACTTTGGTTCCTTCTAGTGGGTCCTAGCGCTTCGTGCTAGGATAGGCTAGGTCCTTAGCTAAGGACCCTAAACCCGGTGAAGCGACACCCCACTACGGGACCACACTACTACGCTTCTTACTCTCATTCTCGTAAGTAGTCTTACCCTGTTTCTCACGGTTGTGGTTCCAGTTCTTCTCTGTCTTTTGCATATTAAATATAGTAGTCTCAATATTCCTTCTTAGTCTTATGATATTATAGTATTCTCGATATTCCTTCTTAGTCTTATGATTGTCATTATGAAGGGAGGCACCGCAGGCCTCGGCTCCTCAGCCGACAAACGCCACTGTCCCATGGAGCGCCACAGGGTGCGACTGAGGCTCGCCTGCACGGTTTAGGGTTTAGGCTGCAGGATGTTGGGTTCAGGGCCTTTTTAGGGTTTAGGGTGCAGGATGTAGGGTTTAGGGCTTTTTTTTGGGTTTAGGGTGTAGGATGTAGGTTTAAGGGCTTAGGGTGTAGGAACGGCGTACGATATCGGGTTTGGGGCCTCGTAGGGTTCAGGATTTAGGGGTTCAGTTGCTGCCGCTCTTCATGGCGTCGTTGTCGCCATTGCTGTTGTGGTCACACTCCTCAACATCTGCTTGGGCAGAACCCCACACGCAAGTGGCTTTGCAAAGCTCAACTCACAACACCCTTACATATGGACTCGCAGCATGTCGCGGCATAAAGGGAAGCCAATGCACAGGCCAACAGCGGTGTAACACATGGCCTTGGAAGTTGGCGAATCATGGTCGGACATCAGATCCTGACCTTCGTGGACCCGAACGGCTTCCAGGCTCATTGCCGAGAACAGGCATGCAGGGTGGGAAGAAGCTGCCCGAGCGAACATGGTTTGGTGGAAGTCACAGCTTTGTGGCGGACTGTCAGGCTTCGCCGTTTCGTTCCGTTCCCATGTTCCTGCCTTTTTGCACGCTACAAGCATGATACGAGCACAAACCATAGGATGTTGCTGGGTTAGGGTGGGCATCAGCTGAACTAGCAACTGCAAAGCCATTTCGGCCCCCGGTGCTCCTTCGGGTAATTTTCCATGGTGATGGAAAGAACCAAACAAGGATTCTAATTCGATTCCGCCTGCACCTAATGTTTCATGCCCCGCAGTCCAAGCATCCTCGAATTACTGGCGAGCTTAACTGCAGTGTGCTGTGAAAATCATTGTCTATGTAGTGCTCCGTAGAAAAGCTTTTCGGAAGCTGACGTGGAATCAAGCGTCCAAACATTCGGCTTTGCGGAGCAGTTGAATCCATTATATGCTTAACAAGCTGTTTTCGGACTAGTCTGCTGATGACGCCACCCACGCCCTCGACATATGGGGGTTTCCGAAATCAAGGGACCCTAATATAGTACCCTAAATAGTAGGACCCTTATTACAAGGACCCCCAAAGAAGGTAACCTTTATTTTCGGAAACCCCTCCATATTATAGCGGAACTTAGGAAAGGGATCCTGCCGGCTCAAACTTCTCTCCCTTGCTCTCTCTCGCTCTCACACCCGTGCGCTGAGCTTGGACAGAAACAGAGCATGCACGCATACATATATATATATATATGTATATATATATATATATTTATATATATATACACACACGTATATGTGTGTGTGTGTGCGTATATACAGATATGGAGAGAAGTACAAAGGGACCATACCATGGATCAAGCACCTGTCGCGGTAGATAAACAAGTAACGAATATGTAAATGCCAATAAGCATATGGATGCATCTGTATATACATAAACACACTTATATATATATATATATACACATGTGAACATACCATAGACACATGTACAACAACATAAAGCTGCATATCTGCATATACTGTGCGCATCTCAACTTGCGTATGTTAGCAGACCAGACACTGTCATAACCTACTATCATATCATATACCATCTCACATAGTAGGTCATATACCATATCATATACCATAGCACATGCATGTTCTATCTGAAGTCATATTATGTCATCGCGTATATAGTGCTATGTCTTACCATGCCAGACCATACCCTATAACATATCCCCTCGTACCCTACACATGGATACTGTGACACTGAAACCTGCAAAACGCTCTGATCATAAAGCTCCTAAAGGTTCCCTGGCGACTCTATCCGAGGAGCCCAAAGATGCGGCTTGCAGCCACTGCCGCGCACCTCAGTTCTTGTCAAGGAATTTGGTTTAAACTATCATCACAATAAGAAGGAAACGAAATGGGTAGTTCTCTAAATTAGGGTCCCGTTTTGGGCCATTTTTATAAGGGTGCCGTACTATATTGGGGGCCTAAAAAGGAACCCTAATTTACAGAACTACCCAAAACGAAGCTCAAAACAATTCCTTGACAAGAACCCTTTATAAGCCCTATAAACCCTATAAACCCTGAACCCCAAGATTCCTTAACAAGAACCCAGGCACTGGGCGCCATCCAGGCGCCGCCGGTGGCCGGCCGCTCGGCGTTGACTTCGCAGCGGCGGCCTGGCGAAGGTTTGGGGCTTGCGGGGATCAGGACTTTGGGGTTGTAGTACTACTGTACTTATAAGCAAAATCAGACCAGCAATAACAATAATCACAATACTAAAAACACTTTTAATACGAATAACAACAATAATCTTAGCACTATGAAAACTAACACTAATCATAACAACAGCACTATGTACGGTTCTGCGCTGGGGGCTTTAGGACTTGAGGCTTCAGGGCCTTCGAGCTCTAAGGTTCTAAGGTTTTGGCTCTGGTTTATTTAGGTCGTTAAGGGTTCAGGGTTCCTTTGGGCATGGTAACATGCAGGAGACGCTCGAAGCTATCGCCTGCAGGCTTAGAGCCTCGTGGTGTGGGTGGGACTTTGGGGCATCGCCCTACAGGAGGACCTCGTAGGCGATTGTCGATCTGCTCCCGATTTTTGTGGCTAAGCCTCGGGCAGGTTTATGGACAATCCACACTCGGCGATAAAAGTTACAGCACCTGGCAGCAGCCAACATGGTCTCACACCTGCACCCCAGACTTCAAGTCAAATGCCTCGAGTCTGCGAGCTGATACTTCAGACGGGGTGCATGTCGCTGGCTAGTTGCAGCAAGCTGTCCTGCTGCACATCAGGAAGCAAAATGGACAATGATGACTGGGCATCTTGATCTCCGGGAGCTACAGTCGCTGTGAGCTCATTGGCCCTGGAGTCTGCATGTCTGGTCTCCTCTTCCACTGGCATCTCGCGGCTGATGTTTTCCGTGCCGCGGCGCGCTCGCACCTCGGATGCGCTGCGAAGGCGATGGATTTGCTTCGGCGTCGTCGGTGTTGCAACTGCTGTTCCTGCTCCTGCTGCTCGTGTTTGTCTTCTCGTCCTCCTCCTCCTCGCCATGACCCTGAAATGGGCGTGATGTGGGTCTCCATTGCTTGCAGTCTTAGGCTCGTTCGTTTAATGCATGCACAGCCCAGCGTCGGGAGACTGAGAGCTCGATTCAGGTCCGCGCTGGACGTAATGCATAGCGGCTCGGCATAGCAACATCGTTTCTAAGCTTTGTTTGTCTTTGATGAGCTCGATCATTGCACGGATTCCGCGACTCGCACGACGAGCATCACAGCTGGAAATCGCTTAAAACCCCTGTTTACCATACCCGGCCGCTCGAATTTACAGCAGGGCTCTAGCAGTTCGACCCAGTCGTTGGACGGATCCACTGATTAAGCGAGAGTCATTAGTAATTAGCATAAGTGGACGATCGTTTAAACTTACTCTTCCATCTCCGGCCGCTTGAATGTGCAGCACGGCGAGAGTTTCGACCCAATCCGTGGACGGAATCAGCGAGCCGCGGGGCGAGCATCACCAGCATCAGCCGGCAAGCGTCTGAACTGACTCTCGCATCTCCGGCCGATTGAATTGGAGGAGCGGTTAGCAGTTCGACGCAACGAGCCGCAGGGCGAGCATCACCAGCATCAGCTGGCAATCGTTTGCAGTTGCTCTCGCATCTCCGGCCGAGCCGGATTCAGCATCACCAGCATCAGCTGGTGAACTTACTCTCGCATCTCCGGCCGATTGGTTTTGATGCGCGACTAGCAGTGCGAGCCACTCATTGCATGGATTCAGCGAGCCGCAGGGTGCGCATCACCAGCATCAACTGGCAATCGTTTCAACCTACTCTCATGTCTGCGGCCGATTGAATTGGATCGACGCAATCATTGGACAGATTCAGTGAGCCGCAGGGCGAGCATCACCAGCATCAGCTGGCAATCGTTTGAATTTGCTCTCGCGTCTCCGGCCGATTGAACTGGAGGCGCGGCTATAGCAGTTCGACTCAATCATTCAAGGATTTAGCGAGCCGCAGGACGAGCATCACCAGCATCAGCTGGCAATCGTTTAAACTTCCTGTCATATCTGCGGCCAATTGAATTGGATCGCCGCAATCTTTGGACAGATTCAGTGAGCCGCAGGGCGAGCATCACCAGCATCAGCTGGCAATCGTTCGAACTTGCTCTCGCATCTCCGGCCGATTGAATTGGAGGCGCGGCTATAGCGGTTCGACTCAATCATTGACGGATTCAGCGCGCCGCAGGGCGAGCATCACCAGCATCAGCTGGCAATCGTTTGAACGTACTCTCGCGTCCGATTGAATTGGAGGCGGGGCTAGCAGTTGGATGCAATCATTGGACGGATTCAGCGAGCCGCAGGGCGAGCATCAGCAGCATCAGCTAGCGATCGTCTGAACTTACTCTCGCATCTCCGGCCGATTGAATTGGAGGCGCGGCTATAGCAGTTCGACTCAATCATTCACGGATTCAGCGAGCCGCAGGACGAGCATCACCAGCATCAGCTGGCAATCGTTTTAACTTCCTGTCATATCTGCGGTCGATTGAATTGGTCGCCGCAATCATTGGGCAGGGCGAGCATCACCAGCATCAGCTGGGAATCGTTTGAACTTGCTCTCGCATCTCCGGCCGATTGAATTGGAGGCGCGGCTATAGCAGTTCGATTCAATCATTGACGGATTCAGCGCGCCGCAGGGTGAGCATCACCAGCATCAGCTGGCAATCGTTTGAACGTACTCTCGCATCTCGGGCCGATTGGATTGGAGGAGCGGCTAGCAGTTCGACGCAAGCACTGACGGATTCAGCGAGCCGCAGGGCGAGCATCACCAGCATCAGCCGGAAAGCGAGTGAACTTACTCTCGCATCTCGGGCCGATTGAATTTGATGCGCGTACGACCCACTCATTGTATGGATTCAGCGAGCTGCAGGGCGAGCATCACCAGCATCAGCTGGCAATGTCTTAACTCACTGTTCTATCTTCGCCCGATTCAACTCGCAGCAGGGCTATCAGCTCCACCCAGCAATTGAGCGGATTCAGCGACCCGCAGGAGCGAGCATCACCAGCTGGAAATCGTGCATAACTCACCCTTCCATCTCCGGCCGATTGAATTTCAGGCACGGCTGGCAGCTCGACGAAGTGAAAAAGCGGATTCAGCGAACCGCAAGGCGAGCGTCACCGGCTTCCGCTGGCAATCGTTTAAACTTACTCTCCCATCCCCCCTCCGCTGCAAAGCACAGCTCGGCTACCCAGCAATTGGATGGGATCCGCATGGTGACATACAGACCGGTAGCAATCTACGAAGCAATATTGCACCACTGAAGTATGCACCTGGTGGAGCGTTGAGGCTCATGCACACTTTGGTGCGGGAATGAATCGATTAATATGTATATTACATGCCTTTTGTTTACGTACTTGCATACATTATTGTAAACCCAAACACACACACATACCAATACATGTGTGTAGCATGTCAAGGTCACTGGGAGAAGGTTCTCGGAGCCACTTTGGCCTCAGCCCCGGACCATGCCCCCGACTTCCGCCATCTCTGGAAAGTGCAGATAGTCCATGATGCCCTGCTGTTTGGGGGGTGTAGAGCCTTAGGGTGTCGGGTTTAGCTTACGTCTGCTATGTTCTTGAACGGGCTTGAGTTTTACTTTCGCGGGCTCTTTCGGGGTCCTGTTATGGGGCTTCGGCTCCTAATTTTGAGATCTGCTAAAGGTTTTCGCTCTCCCCTCGAAGCCTTCGACAGAAGCAATCACAAAGCATGAAAGTGGGAGCTTCGGGAAGATAGCGCCCGCAAACCAGATCCTGAAGTGGGATGTAGGGTCCTGGTGATGCAGGCACCCTTCAGTAATAAACAGGCACCCTTGAATCGAAACGCCCGTACATACGTCAGAGTGAAAGCTCATCTAAGCATGAGCCTTGGTGCACTCGGCAGATTCGCTGATACGGTGGAGGGTTTCGGACGGTTTTTTGGGATCTTAACTCTTGTCAAAGCATGTTGCCACCTGCCCGAAGTCTACACAAACCTAAGAGTGCAGGTGGCGCGCCGAGACGGTTGGGGTATGTATGGGGCGGATGGACAGAATTTCGACGATTTTCCAGCGTGTGGGGACACAGCACTCTGATTGTTGTGGCTACACACTTATGCTGCATGATGAAACTGCCAACAGCAACTTGCACCAATAAGAAGAGCAGAGCAGCAGCAGTAGCAGCAGCACCAGCAGCCGTGGCGACCGCCACGACGACGACACCAAAGATGACAACGGTCACAACAGCAACGGCAACGGCAAGAGCGGCCAGAAGGCAGGAGCCGCCGGAAGGCAACGCCACAACGACAACAACCACGACGGTAGCAACAACGACACCTTGCGACAACAAGAATATCAACAGATGTACCAGCGCGAACTGCTATCACCGTAGCAGCAGCGCATTCAGACACAATACAAATCACAACAGCGATGACCAGCGTGACACCAAACCACAAACAACATTATGCTGCCAACGGCAGTCGTCCTTGCGGGCATTATGTCTATGCTCTGTACAGGGTGCCCCTTGCTACCTCAACTACCATCGGTAGTAATGCCTGCTGTTCTTCCGAAGATGATCATTGCTAGCGGCGTGTGGAGAAGTCGTCTTCTTGAAGCTTGTTCAATATATCTGTGAATCTCGGCAGAGTGTATGCAACCACAGCTTCGGCTGCACTTAAGCCTTAAGCCAACCCAATTGGTTTGCGAGGTCGCAGCTGATGTAATGATGCCGCTGTCCGCTTCAGGAAACGAGTGGGCAACTGAGCTCTTTCTTCCTCATGCTGTGGAGATTCAGACTATTAAGTGCCTTTTCATAATGATTGAAGGAGTTCAACAATATCTGTATATTACCGTTGAGCAATCGAATCGGAGGTTCCCTCACCAACCCCCCCCCCTCCCATCTCCAGACTCTTGGGGTTCCCTGGGCCCCCAAACTCCGAAGCCTTGAATCCTGAGGCCACTAGGCTCCTATACTTTCGTAAGAAGCCCTGGGTCCTCTGGGTAGAGGGGGGCATCCGGATCTCCGCCCCAAGCATGCAGCATGTCGCCGGTAAGGTTACCTCGCTCCTCAGGTGGCTTTTGCCGTTTGCTCGTACTTGGAAGTCGGAGTTCGGGTCTGGGTTTAGGGTTGGTTGTGCTTGGGGACAGGTTGTAGAGGCCAGGGCTATTATGATATGATCGGGTAAGATAGGGGACTATGGTGACCCAAAGTGTCGAGAGCTTCAGAGTCTTCATGAGCTCTGTCGCTGTGTGTCTAAGTCGGCTCTTCCTGCAAAAACTTTATGGAAGCGTTTTTCCAGCTCTCTCTGCTGAATGCAACCTTTGAAGCTGCTAGGAGATCTTGCAGGCTTTACCGTTCCGAAATCTCTAAGAGCAGGAGCCTGGACACCATGAATTTCAAGCAGAACGGCCCATCTAAACAAACCTCTATTGAGCCGACTTCAAATACATACGTTACAGGGAACCCTACTGTAAAATGACCGAGTGTTTACTGCTGAACACCTCCGTCTCTGGGGCCGCCACCTCCGGAGGAAGGCTTCGAACTAGGTCTCCTGCATGAGGTCAAGATTTCAGGATTCATGCATCTGTTGCTGCACCTGCTGGTGCGGCTTCGGAGGCCATTGCTGCCACTGCCGTCATGAACTCCTAGAGCAAATAAACCACTTAATTCCTTGCGCTGCAAAGCCACACTGCCGAAGCCTACAAGTTCGTTGTCAGCTTGCGGAACATCCTTGACCATCTGACCCATTGGCGATGCTCACTATAGTGTCATAAACCACCTTCGAAGCCCCAAGCCGAAACCCTATTCATTAATCTTCAAGCCCAAAGGACCAACAAGCCCCGCCCCTCCCCAATAGAAAAACTCTCCACAAGATTCACCCCCAAATCAGGTCTAAGGCAAGGTGCCGAAGTGCGTTCGGAGCAACCACGGGGACTGGCATCGCTTTGGGAAGCCTCAGCTGACCGAAGAGACCCAAGCGTCAGCTTACATGATGAGTCAGTCTGCGCCCTTATGACCCCTGAATACATCGCAGCGCAGTTTGCTCCCAATGCCACTTCTAAGTCTTTAGGCCCTATAGACTGTAGCTACAATGGCTCTTCGACAACGAGCAGGCCACCACAGGAACCGCAGCCGGCAGCTTGTCGCAGGACCATGGAGCCCAGAAGCAGCAAGCCCTCCTGATATCTACTTTATTACTATGATTGTAATGATTATCATTCCCATGATCATTATCATTATTACTATTGATTTATTATGATTGCTATGATTATCATTACCATTATCATTATCGTTATACTATTGAATTACTATGGTTGTTATGATTACCATTACCATTATCAGTATTATTATATTACTATTAATTATCATTGTGTCTTGAACTTGTAATTGGGCCCTTTCTCTTGCAGGCCCAACCCACCAGGGATCTACGGTCAACAGATTCCAAAATCCCTCTAAGAAGTGTGGGGTTCTGCGCTCGAGAGTCTGGTGGCTAGGGTTTAAGGGTTTTATTTTGTAAGTGCAGTGCGCCCCCTTCTGTTGCAAACGCTTGTAGGTTTAGGGTTTAGGGTTGTCGAGCAAGCCGTGGCCTTCTAAACTCGTGAGCCTGGTAGGTCAAACCGTGGGGCCAAGTTCATCCAGACTTTTTCAACCCGATCTCAGGAGGTCCAAGCTCAAACCAATGAATAATACGCAGTAGCAGCAATAATAATCATCATCACCATCATAACAGTCATAACAACAATAAGAATGATAATGATGATGCTCATGATGATGATACTAATAACGATAGAGGTCGAACTCATCATCAAACTCGATGATGCCGTAGTGGTTGGGGTTTTCGGGTCTGGGGAAACCCTGAACCCCCAAAAAGCATTAAGCTTAGGGATTTCGGGGTTCCTTGCTTTGGACAGCGTGAGAGAACAGCGCACCTCGACACCCTAAAACTTTTGGGGGATCGCGGTTCGCTCCTGCCCTTCCCTGCACATGGGTGGTTGGCAAAATTATGGTCCCTTTTTGGGTCCTTATTATAATACGGCACCTATTATTTAGGGTACCCCAAAAGGTACCATAATTTTGACAACTACCCACATCTGCATGGCCCTGCGAGGTCTCTTGGGCTACTTCCCTGACAGCGGTAGATCATGGCCGGTGCAGTGAGTTTCGGGATCTGCGTCCAGGAGCTGTGAAGCCTCGACTTGCAGACAAGGCGCATAGCTGTCGCTGCACTGGAGGCTCCTTCACAAACTCTACAACGGGAGGAACTGGTGGAGAGGAGTTGATCAAGGGCCTATATAAATTCAACAAAGCCTCCCTCTATAAACTTCTTCCAATCCGCAGCCTCAGCTCCCCTGTGACCTCGAGGCCCTAAATCCCGAAACTTGGAAACCCAGCATCACTCTTTGCCAAGAGATCCTTGAAGCCTATGGGCCTGGCGTGCTTCCTATAGTGGGTCGGGATATTCGCAGTTTGCAGCGTTTGTAGGCCGAGCCTCAGGTTCTTAGGGTCCCATGCCTCATGCCTCTTTGGTATCTCACCTCTGCCTAGGTGGGCCGGGCACTACATACACGCTATGGTAAATGCACTACGCACTTTACACAATGGTATTCGCAGCCTTGGCACACTGTGCCGCTACGTGGACTAATGTCAGTTTGCTCTTTCGTTTACGCCATTGTGCCGTAATTGCCTCGAGGAATGCATTCTGCGGTCAACCTAGCGACAGCCCGAGAAAATCCCACAAACACCGAAACACAGAATTTTCCCAACACTTCTACCGGCCCTCAAGGGCGGAATCCGCGAATCCCGAAGACTGCACAGATGGGCCTGCAAAGCTTGTGGACGTGCGCACGGGTAGCATGAGGCATAGCGTTGCTGAGCAGTGGCTTCATCCGCGCCAGAGAAACGCCCACTGTGAACCTCAGCTTCTGAAAATAATCATCTGAATCTCAAGGAGTTACCAGATGATTTGTTTAGGACTATACTGTATACTATACGATACTAGACTAGACTAGATCATAATATGCTATGCTATACTATAACTGTCTTCACCTAACGGTATAGCGTATCGATCTCGGATTGAGGCTCTAAGGCTCTTAAGGAAGAACGAAGCTCGGAGCTCCAAAGTCGGTCAACTGGTCCGGGTTTGGCCAGGGTAGAAGTATAGTATCATGGTATAGTTAGTGTATATATGTATATATATATATATGTATGTATATATATATATATACATACCAAAAATATATAGGTACTATAGTATACTCTACTCTAGCTAGTGTACTACACTAGACTAGGAATGAGCAGCGATGATTTGAGTATACTTATCTATCTGCACATGTGTCTGTACGTTCGCAGACAAGTATATGTGTGTCGGAAATGCAGACAAGTGTGTTCGGTATTCTCTGGATCTATCATTCACTCATTTGTCTGTGTCTCCCCGTTGTGTTGCTTATGAGCGTTTTGTATGTGTATTTACCTTTGAAACCGAAGGACAGCGTACCATGCAGTCTTCAGCTTCCTTGGAGTGCAGTGGGCTCAGGGCTTCAATCCCTGTCTGTTGCGAGGACGCTCTCAGAAGCCGAGGTCCCGGCTGAAAGGAAGTCTTGTGAACCGCATGCGGCACCTGAGAGCTTCGCTATGATAGTCAAAACATCGGCGGGGGGGGGCCAAAGCCACAGCACTGATGCAGCAATCCTCCTGTCGTTTACACACTGTTCTCCTATGGGCCAAAAATACAACAGCAGTCGTAGGAGTAGTGGCAGCAGTAGTAGCAGCAGCAGTAGTAGTGGTAGTAGTAGCAGCAGTAGTAGTCGCAGCAGCAGCAGCAGGAGGAGGAGGAGGAGGAGAAGGAGAAGGAGAAGTAGTAGTAGTAGTAGTAGTAGTAGTAGTAGTAGCAGCAAGAGCAGGATGAGGAGTGGCGGAGCAGGAGCAGGCGCAGGAGGAGCAACATCAGCGAGCAACAGCAGCGGCGCCAACAGCAGCGGCACCAACAGCAGCAGCAGCAGCCGCGGCGGCGGCAGCAGCAGCAGCAGTGTGAATACCCCGAGAAGCAGCAGCACCACCGCCACACGTACCACCATGCCGGCACTAGCAGTACCTATAGACTCTTGAAGTAGCAGCAACAATGTCAGCCACGACGGTACTAGTACTAACTTTAAACGCAGTAGCAGCATCGACTTTTTGTCAAATCACCACAGCCGCCAGCAACACCATGACCATCGGCCCTAGGTGCTTTTGAATCTACTTATCTTGCTATTTGCCGTCAACCGTGAACACTGCTTTGGGAACTATTGACATCTGCGCATGAGCCTCGCCCATACCTAGAAGGAAACCTGAAATTTTCATGGAAGAGTTGGTGTGCCTGAAGCGGTCTACAGTTTACAGGGGCCGAGAACAGATTGCTCTTCCAGCCACTAATAGTCAGGCGGCATGAAGCTTGTCGAAGTAGTTCACCAAGTCTTCTGCGAAGCTCGAATGGAGCACAGTCTGTGATCGAACAACCACCTTGGTCATCGTCAACAAGCTCCAGACACGTCCCACTAAAACAGCCAGGACTCCATCTTGAATTCCCCAAACCCAAACCCTTCAGCCCCCAACCTCCACCTACCCACCGACGAAAAGCCCAAGAACAACGAGCCACCCTAAACTCAAAACCCTGCAAACCCTAAACTCTGGACGTACCCCAAAGCGCTATGAACCCTATGAGCCCTATAATAAGCCCTAAACTCTACAAGCCCTGGAAGCCCTAAACACATGGCTGACAGCAGAGGCTCACTGTTGGCCTCCGGGAGGGCCTGAGTCACCTGGTGATGCTTGCTTCCCAGGCCTCGGACACAGCTAGTGGCAGCTAGTGCCCTGGGCTTGGGCCTTTCGGGATTTAGGCTGTAGGATCCCTGTTTTTAGGGAATGTATGCTGAGCATATGCCCCCGTTTACCTCCTGCTGCAACGCTTCAGCAAGAGGGTTTAGAGTTCAGGGCCTAGAGTTCAGGATTCAAGGGTGATTTGGGGCTTTATGGGCTTACGGCATGAAATGCTTGGTGGTCTAGCCTCCAGACTCAAGTCTCTAAGCCAGGAAGCGTTTAGCAAACAGAATCAATAGACCCACCCCGAAATCCTAAAGACCCAAACCCTAAAACCTAAAACCGTAAAACCCTAAACCCTAAACCCTAAAACCCAAAACCGTAAAACCCTAAACCCCTAAACCCTAAACCCTAAAACCCAAAACCGTAGAGCCCTGAGCCCCAAGTTCTTCAAAAGCGTGAACTGTTCAATCCTCAAGCGCTGAGGCAGGGGCCATCCACTTCAACGTACCAGAAGGGGGAGCCGCTAGTAAAGGTGGCACCAAGCCCCCCGGCCTTCGTTAGGGTTTCAGTTTAGGTCGTTGCAGCTTTGGCGGTTTTTTGCAAGGGGGGCAGATCAAAATGTCGACTGCTACCCACTTTCTTTAGTCACAATGTCGCAGTGTGGAAAATGTGTGTACCGAGAAACAGTATTCAGAGACGAAGTATATGCATATGCATTACACATTCTGTGCGTGTATGTATGCATGCATCAAGGCCGGCGAGCATGTATGTACTTGGCGTAGAATTTTGCAAGCGCTGATGTGCATGTATATGCACATACAACCAAGTATGAATACACCGTGCACCTACATATGTGATATATGTCTATGTGTCTAATCTTGGTTTTGTGTTAGACAGGCTTTCTCACCAGACACCGCCGTCTGGTACATAGACGTCTTATGCTAGATAGTGTGTTCTGTAAGACAGGGTCTGCTGTTTGACAAGGGTGTAATTATGTGCCCTGCTGTTGAACCAACCGGCTTGGCTTTGCTGGGCTCGTAGCTTCTAGACAAACCGTAGTGGACAAGAGCGATACTCCCACCTACATGTATATGTATATATATATATATACACATACGGATAAACAAATAATATATATATATATATACATACCCACATGCACACACAGACACAGTACAAACAAGCAGTGAATACATGTGTATAAATATATATATATATATATATATATATTTATACATTGATATATGTATATATATATATACATACACACAAACATACGTACATACATACATACATACATACATACGTACATACATACATACATACAAACATACATACGTACATACATACATATCATACATACATACATACATACATACATACATACATACATACATGCATACATACATACATACATACATACATACCATACATACCATACACATCATACATATCATACATATACAACACACACCATAGCTGCCGACGACAAATGCAGTAACAAGTTTTGAGAGCTTCGGTAACCTTGAGCGCTTCAGCTGTGGAGCTCGGGCTCATTTCTCAAATCATGGTCTTCTCCAATCTTGCGCTTTGCTCTACTCAACTCGAGGATACCCTTGGAGGTTCATGGGTAGTTATAAATAGGGTTATAAATCCCTTAATATGGGTTATAACTATAGTTACCCTACTTATAACCCCACTTATAATTACCCATGAACCTCCAAGTACTCAACTCGAGGATACCGAGAATAAGCAGGCGGAGGCCTGCATCACGCTCGACGGAGTGATGCCACCGCGCAGCAGCAGCAGCTCGGGTGTCATGTTCAGGACTCAGCAGGCGAGGGGTGCTCGGACCAACACTGCATCCAAAGAGGGTCTTGGCTCCTAGGCTAAGGACAAGCGTAGGGGGAATCTTGCACAGAAACCATCCACTTTGATGCATGTACCTCGCCATTCGTCACGCACTTGGGAGTTCCCGCAGGTTCATGCATTGTTCGGGTACAGTGTCTAGAGTCTAGATCGGATGGGTCCGGGCCGACACATCCATCGTGCAACCATAGACCCCGCGCCTAAGCTGCAGGCAATCCCTATCCATTCAGTGCCGACGAATCATCGAATTTTACCAGCTCTTTGAGCTCCAAGGATGGCACCATACATCCGCTTCGGGACCTCGAACTCGAACTGTAGAGGGATCTCGTGGGGTTGCAGCCTCAGGCTCGAAAGAGAGGCGCAAGTGGCTCTGCTCCCTCCTCCCTTTCTGCCCTACACGACAAGACCTGTCTCCTCCCACTTATATGCTGCGGGCAGATCGGCGAACTTTCCTCTACAGCTTGGACAACCTTCCCAGAAGTTCCCCATCTCAGAGGCAGACCCTGGCATGCTTCTAGGGGTGCCCTTCTCATAGTGCTTGAAGTACTGCCTGCCAATGCGTATAGAGTGGTTTAGCTTGTCCGGGTTTCAGGGGTTTTAGGATCTGTGCAGTGCTGAGAGCAGCGCGGAAGCACGAAGCAAAGGCTGAAGCCATTCACATCTTCCGTTTTCTTCGGCGACGTGATCGGCTGCTGCCGTCCGGAAACACGGCCCGAAACCAGGGGCTCCAGCTATGAAAGCTCTCCTGGCCATACCTTCTTTCCTTGCTTACTACCCATGAGGAGGTGAGGCTTTTGGATTGAGCGCGACAGCCCGAAACTCATCACCCATGCGCCTGTAGAGCTGATCGAACCGCTCGTATCTGCCCTCCAGAAAGCTGGGCTCCTGCAGAGCTCCATCTAGGAGAGTCATGATTCATATACATATACGTATGTATGTATATGTATATACACATATGCATACGTATATATTTGTATACACAGTACATATATATATATATGTATATATATATATACACACATACATATATGCATGCGTATGTATGTGACGCTTCGGGGCTCAGACCCGCTGCCCCGCCTGCTAAGAAAAAAGGACCAGACAAGACGAAGAGCGTTCGGAAGTTAATCCTTTAGTACATTATCGTATATTATAGTATATTGGCGTATCTCATAGTATATGATATAATATTTTAGTAAATTAGAGGTGTCCATGAATGGCGGGGGTCCTGGGAACTTGCTCACATGATTTGATCCACGATGTCAACAAAGTCATGCATCGAAGCCGTGGGGCATCAGTTCAAGGAGTTGTCACCATGGGAACGAGAAGATCTATTTGACCCCTAAGCTCAAGCTCCGTGCGAGCTTTCTGCCAACAGGATCAACAACGATAGAACTTTATTGCTGTAGGCCTCTCCGAATTCTCTTGTCCGCCTTATCTTCCTGCTCACCATCATCGTCATTGCAGCACCATCGCATTCTGATAATATTCTAGCACCCCTGAAGAACCCCTCATGGTACCCCCTGGCCCCCTCTAGGAGCCCAAATGCCTGCTGTATCCTACCTCAACCCTCCAGGTACCCACTATATAGGGCCTTAGGGGCTCTAGTACCCTATATAGTAGGTAACTGGGGGGTTAGGGCTAGACGACCCAACTCCCAAAGCCCTGACCTCGGCAGCCTTTGGGCGCATGGCGCCGGCCACCGCAGCCAAGGCCACCAGGATCGAAGACCACATCGCCTGCGTGGAGGTTCATGGGTAGTTATAAGTGGGGTTATAAGTAGGGTAACTATAGTTATAACCCATATTAGGGGATTTATAACCCTACTTATAACTACCCATGAACCTCCAAGTGGACAAAGTCTGGGCGGGTTTAGGGTAAAGGGGTTTGGGGGTTGGGGGTATAGGGTTGAGGGTTTAGGGAACAGAAGTCTTGGCTGAGAAAGAGTCTTGGGGCGTTTGCCAGAAATTTCTGCACTGTTGCGGGTTCCTGTTGATTGCTTTATATTGGGGATTTTCCGCACTGTGTTCAGACATCCTATTCAGAATGGCTCTGAACAAGCAGTGGGGTTTGGCCTGCGATCCCAACCCCAGAGTACATTCCTGAATCACCTGAACCACCGCAAAGTGAGGCAGATTAGGGAGTTCAGCCGGGTTCCGGTTATGGGCAACTGGGGGATGAAATGTGGATGGTTGTCAAAATTAGGGTCTCTTTTTGGGTACCCTAAATAATAGGTGCCGTATTATAGTAAGGACCCAAAAAGGGACCATAATTTTGACAACCACCTATGTGTGGGCTTCTAAATCGCTCGATGGACGAGCTGTAAGATGCAGCGTCGTCGGCGACGGATAGTCCGTCTGGCAAGGAGGCTTGAACCCTAAACCCTAAACCCCAAAACCCTATTATTCTGATGGTCTAATATACCCCAAAACCCTATCATTCTTATGGTCTAATATACCCCAAAACACTATTATTCTTATGGTCTAATAAACCCCAAAACCCTCTTATTCTTATGGTCTAATATACACCAAAAGCCTATCATTCTTATGGTCTAATATACCCCAAAACCCTATTATTCTTATGATCTAATATACCCCAAAACCCCATCATTCATATGGTCTAATATACTCCAAAACCCTATTATTCTTATGGTCGAATATACCCCAAAACCCTATTGTTCTTATGGTCTAACATACCCCTCAAAAACCCTATTATTCTTAACTTATGGTCTAATATACCCCCCAAAACCCCGCTTGAACTTTGGCCGCAGGAGAATTTGGAGCCTCCAGCCTGGTTCCGCCCAAAGGCGCGACAGCTGCCAGGCTAGCACATAAACCTGTGCTGGCACCATGACTAGGGTTTAGGGTTTAGGGTTTAGGTTTAGGGTTTAGGGTTTAGGGTTTAGGGTTTAGGGTTGAGGGTTTAGGGTTTAGGGTTTAGGGTAAGTAAGGTGCTTTGAGAGTTTAAACCTGTGCTGGCACCATGATTAAGTAAGGTGAATTTAGAGAGTTTGTAAGCTTACTAAGCTGGCTGCTGCAGGGTTCGTATAAGATTGCTGTGAGGTTCTGCTGCGGGTGACTGCGGGAAGGAAAGCTGATCCGAGCCGAAATCAACTCCGCTTTTCCTGTGATTGTTTCCCTAGGTTTTCGGTGCCTGCCGTTTCAACCACAACAAAATCCCGAATTTAGGGTTGTGGGTCTAGTGTTTATTTACACTGTAAACCAACAATCCCTAAATCCATGAGTAGAGTAAAGAAACCCTAGCCCTAAACCCGAAACCCAAGGAGTTCCAAAGAAATTCCAAGAGCGTCTCACGGCAAGTACCCTCGGACTCAGGCTCTTTACCAGGTACGTCTGGATGTCTGTACTATATTTAGGGCTTCATAGGGTTTATAACGGTTTATAGGGTTTTGGGGGCTTAGGATTTAGGGTTTATAGGGTTGAGGCTTTTAGGGCTTAGGGTTTAGGATTTAGGGTAGAACCAAAGCCCAAAAGTAGATGCACGGGAAGGAAAGGCCTTGAGTCAGATTCGCCAGTGCATGCCCAGATGCTCGTGCGAGGATTTCGCAAATGGAAACACGCAGCTGGAATGAGCTCAGGTGGCTGCAGCGAGAAGAGGATACTATCACATGCTCTCATATGCTGCAGCATACTATATTACACTATAATATACCATAATATACTATTAGATACTATAATCGACCATGCCATACGACAATATATACGCTCTGACAGGCCCATCTTAACACTGAAAGGGGCAAGGAATGCGCGCCCCTGATAGTAATGGCATATTACCCATAGGCCCCATAGTAGTTCCTTTTGGGGTTCATATTTAGAATCCGATTAGGGAATCCCAAAAAGGAACTACTATGGGGCCTATGGGTATGGTACAATCCTAAAACCCTAAAGCCTAAACCCTAAACCCCTAACCCCTAACCCCTAACCCCTAAACCTATTAAAACCCAAGCAAGATCTACGAAACCTCTGAACTCTTTGCCACCCAGCGCCTCGGTTGGGGCCTTCGCCTGGGAGACTGCCTCCGAGGTGAATGGAGAAGCTAAGGTAGTCTTATTATTGCCATTATTTTTTTTATAGTGTTACTATTATTATTATTACTATTATTATTATCATTAATATTATATATATATATATACATATATATATATATATATATCTATTGTCGCTTTCTGGGTTCATGGAAGTTCAGCACGTTTTGGTGAGCAATGGGAGTGCAGATGAAAGAGTACAAGCCTCATAAATTGTGAAACACACTGATGCTCGGGAGCAAAACAACGTGTTTGTGAGTGTGCCGTACAAGCAGTGAACTGACTTAACTCAGCCAGAGCCACGACTCACCAGACTAAACGATTAAACGTCTCTCCTTTCAGCTCGTCGTGCGCTTGTGAGTATGTTTGTAGCTGCTGACCACGCCTTCCAGTGCTCTCCAACATCTGCCGGCGTGCAGCCGCGCACGTCCAGGAACCAGCAAGCCCTCCGATAGCAAAGAGCATGACATTAAATTAAAAAGAAGCGGTCCGAGTTCTTGGAATCAGATGAGATGGCTGCATTCGCTGCTGAAGCTCGGTCAGACTAAAAGGTTCGCATCATCCAAAGTCGTACATATCTTACTTGAGCTTCCGGCACTGCGTAGCCCGCAGTGGCCAGGGTCTTGCGCACCTGGCTTCAGCCAGAGGCTATGCTCCAGAAAACGTAACACAACTGCGTTCCTGCTGAGCCCAAGACTTTTCCGTCGAGCCGGACAATTCAAACTACCCAACGCAGTCGGTTAGTAGAGCAACGACAAGACGCTGTGGGTTTTCTCGTGTCGAAGCTACGGCTCTTTCGCTGAGCTGCTTCTGTCGGCTGCAACCCGTCCCAAGGCTCCAAAGTTTCTGTCCCAAGAAGGTATAACCGTAGGTCCGTAGAAAAGAAGCCTCAATAATTACTAAGATTAGTCCTTAGGGTTCCTTACCATAACTATACGATAGAGGAGGCCCAAAGCCCTATTCTCACTATTAAGGCCCCTACAGTAGGTCCAGACGCAGGAATGTAGGCTGACTCCCTCATGGTATACGGCGCTCCCTCGCTTGGCACCTCCGCCAGGACGAAGATGAGGTGCGGCGGTGTCCGAACGGTGATCACCTCAACTTGTCTGTAGGAACTGCTGGAAGCTATGTGAGGGTCCATAGCTCAAAAACACGAAACCCCTAAACTCTATATAGTTCTGTGTTATGGGGCTATCTTGTGGGGCCATTCCAGGCCTTACATTCGGCGAGTCCGAGACGGGCCCATATCAGCTCCGGATTTTCAAGGACTTCTCGCCTAATATAGGGGGCCTTAATAATTAGAAGAGGGTTTTGGCATATGTTTTACCATTATTGTAATAAGGAGCCCCCAAGTATAGGTAATTATTAAGGCCCCTATCTTACCCCCACCCTGGAATGAGCACTCCTACTGCGAATTAGGCACGGGGTCACAAAGATAAACCTGCGTCATGGGTGCGAGTTGCGACCTCCGCATCTGTTTGTTAGGTCTTCACAGCAACATTCCACCCCTCTCACCAGCCCTCTAGAGAGAGCCAGGGGACTAATTCAGCCTAGACCATGCTGCTAGGTCTGGAGCTCTCCGTAAGAGCTGCAATGAGGTCGACGCAGCCCACTCTCCGGATCTTAGCTTACCGGCCACCGCCGAGAGACCATGCATGGCAGCAGGCTCCCATCTATCCGGGTTCGAGGGAGACGTTGGCTGCTGAAGTCCCAAAGCGTGCAAGCATCCTAACCGACTTATCCCGAGCTTTTGGACCTTTTGGAGCCTGAATCTTGCCAAATACTGGGATGCGCAGGGCTACAAGAAAGAATCCTAAGACCTTATTATACACTCAACATCCTCCAAGGCTCTCCGAAGCTCAACGCACTACCCTGGAGAACCCCTCGATCCTAAGCCGGAAACGCCAAGTCCTTGTATACCGCAAGCCCTAAACCCTTTAGGGTTTGGGGATTTAGGGGTTTAGAGTTTATGCTAAACCTTAATAACCGCCCTTTTGACCTTCGACATCTTTGACTGAGGCTCCTACCATGGCCTCACGGAGATAGTGCAAATGCTGACGCTGCAGGTTGTTCATGACTTCCGCCTCGCTACTTTTGTTTTTGGGAGGGGTGGTGGTGGTTGGTGGTGTGGGGAGGGTCTCATATCTTGTATAGTGCATATATTCTGTGGCTGGTATTGTATATGCTATATGACAGTATACAGATGAATCTATATAAATAAATAAATAAATATATATATATATATATTATGTGTTATGCACTGTATGTTACTATGGCATATATATATACACATACACTAACATGTACCTCTAATCTCTTATCGTGTGTCTTACGTATTATATGCTCTATATACATAAGCTACTATACGCAACGTATTATATGCATTCCTGTGTATATATTCTAGCCTTCAGTAAGTTCTGTTTGATTGGGTTAGGGCTACAGGGAGTCTTCGCATTCTTCTTGAATTGTTTTGTCATGCGCTACTGACTGTTGCAGCAGTTTTCTTGGTTATACTATCGCCACTGTGACTGTAGCCTTACACTGCTGCTCATGGTACCGCATGGTACTGTTGTCATGGCCACCCTAAAACCCTAAACCGGCTACTGGTATGCATCAGATCGAGAGCCGAGAGGACTTCCTCAGTCTCCAAGCTTTCGGCTTCAAAAGGCAAGCGTCAACAATGAAACTGAGAGTAGACGAAGTTCAAAATACGGGATCCCCCCTGTAGGGCCCTTCACAACAAAAAATTCCACGAACTCGCGATACCATCAGGGTTCTGAGACCTTGCACCTTGCCTGTCAGCGTTTTATCCTCTGAACCCCTACACAGAAACCTTCCTAGACTCCAAGCCCCTCATGACCTAAACCTCGTGAATACCCACGGGGAGCTATGGAAAAAACAACCTTAAACCTGCACCCCAAAACAACTATGGAACCTTTTGTAGTAGCCCTTATGGTACCCGCCCTTAGTAGCCTAACACCTGGGTGCATGGCCAGCTTCAAGGGCAAAATCTTGCGTACGAAGGTGCTTCCATCCGTTGCCTCGCAGGGCGCATCGCCGCGGATTCTATCATTCTGACATCTAGAGTTTAGGGGTACGAGATTTGGGAGGCTAGGATTCAGGTTTTCGCCAAGAATCACCGAACTTCTCCTGTGAGAGCATTCCTAAGACTACCAGTCTTACCGTCTCTCCAATGCCCTGCAACGCACATCTGAGCTAACTGCTAGCTGCTAGCTGCTGCAACAATCTAGACTGCTACTGTGATGACGAGCACAGTGGCAGCGATGGTGCTGATACTGATACTGATGTTTGCGACTGATTCAGCATTTGCAATTGCCCTTGCTCTCGATCTGATCATTACTGACACAATGGTTGCCTTTCTTTAACTGCTGGTGTGCGATTATTTCGTCAATGGCAGGAAGCGTCTCGCTCTTGTCCATGGTTGTTGGTCTTCCCGGCAGAATGCGGTTCCTCAATCATACTGCTGCTGATGCTTCACACCCTGCCTGCAGAGCCTCGATGTCGGCCTAAACTGAATCTAAGCTACTGGCCTTCGTCGTGGGGCCACTCGGCAGGACAATGTGCACATGCCGGAGTCCGGCCCTAGGCCGTGGACTTCTGCTTAGAGACAAGCAGTTTCGGCTGCCGGGCTTATAAGAGTTGTGGACCTTTCGGCGGTTTGGGGCTTAGGGGTTTTTGAGTTTCGGATCCTGGGTATGTCCTCACAGTGCCTGGGCCTTTCAAAACAATCCGAGTGGGACCTGGTTCCGGCGGTGCTCTTGCAAGGTCTGTGTGTTCGAGATGGGCAGATAAGATGCCTAACCCTACTATATAAGTACTATATACTATTTGGGTATATGGACCCTTAGGGTAAGAGCCCAAATGCAAACAGCCCGGATCCTGACTGCTCACTGTTGACACTGCACACTGAATGCCTTCCATTTAAGGCCTACAATGATAATAAGAATCCCCCAAAACCCTATTATAATTATTAAGGCCCCTTTCTTAAGCCTACATCCGCTACATAGAAAAAAGCCTTAACCTGTCCTTGCCCCTGCTCTTGCCAGGCTCCCCCCATTCTGAAGGCCCGGCTTCAAGGAACCAGCCATTGCCTGGAGTATGGTTTTTTAGAATAGCGTAGAGTACATAAAAGTGTAGTATCGTATATTATCGTATGCTATGTGTATAGTATATGAGTTGTAGTACATTACTGTCGTCATTTCGGCAGAAAGGCTGGCCCAGCTGTGAGCTACGCTGCACCTTTGCGAGACGAGTGCCCGCGCAGGGCCCGGGCGAACCTATATTCGGCTACTGTATGCAATTCTGGTTGGGACACCCTAAGCCAAACAAAGCACTCAATCGGATGCCAAAGTGTTACTCACCAGGCGGACACGCCTGATGCCCTTAACCCAGTCTGGTATACATCACCTCCGCTCGCTGGGCCTGCGTGTTGTTTGCTCCGACTTCCAACCTCAAGCAGAGTCTGCACACAAATCGTTCGCGTGGAAGCGAGCTGCTTCAAGTGACCTCAGCCTCCTTCTGCCTGACATTGTCGGACATTATCACAAATCTTCCTGTGCTGCAGTTGGGCTCTGGGGCCCCCGTCCCAAAGATAGGCATCATTCGCAGCGGGCCGTTTGCTGCTGCGAGGTACGGGGCCTGGCTTCTCAGGGTTTCGGGTGGATGGGGCTGGCCTTCAGTGCAGTCATGGGGCTCACCATGCATTATCGACGATGTGCATTCTACTTACACTCCAAAACCGTAGAGGCCACGGCCCGTAAATCACTCGCCATGTGATTCATCGACACAGCGTGCATCACAAGACCGTTGTCGGACCTGAAGCACTCTGGGGAAGTCGTCGAAGAACACAGAAAATAGCTGCCGGACGACCGCCTGGACAGGTCGAGCTGAAGCAAAATCCCACAACAGGAGGAGACTCTGCGTTTGAGCCTTATGCGCTCGGGTCACCCCAGAAGAAGACAAAGGCCGCAAACCGCTTCGCTCTTTGAAGCATTGTTATGCGGAGCCACTCCATCTGGATTCTTGTTATATAAGCTCTTGTACCATACTACGCAAAATTGCATTGAAGTATATTCTATCATATTATATGATAATTGATTTTTCTGTCCTACTATGTTATACCATATTCTTCTATCCTACTCTACAAATCTACCATATTATATGGCGTTACATTGAACCTCGGTTGATTCTGGAGCCTCCAGGCTCGTGAATTTCGCTCCGCCCTCGTGGTGCGCCAGGAGGCCCTTCAGCCGCTGCTGCTGCGCCAGGGCCTACTTTGATGCGTGGGTTTAGGGTTTGGGGTTTGGGTTTAGGGTATGGGCTTAGGGTTTGGCGTTTTTGGGTTTAAGGGTTTAGGGCTTCGGGTTTGGGGTCGGGGTTTAGGGTTTGGGGTTTAGGGTCTAGGGTTTAAGGGTTTGGGGGTTTGGGGTTGGGGATTTGCGGGACTCCGTCCCTGCTCTGTCATGCTCTGGCGATGAAGGAAGGGGAGGGCATGGGCTATGACCATGATATGGGGATGTTTGGTTGTGTTTGCTCGCATGTTGCCGTCCGGATTGAACGTCATGCTGGACGGGTACTTGCTGATGGCGTCTGGCACTGCTTTTCAGCTGCATTCGCACTTGCTTTTACTACGGCTGCCGTCGCTACTTGCGGATGCCGAGTTTTCCTGTCCGTTGCTACATTTGTCGGTTGGAGATCTTACCTCGAGATTCGAGTGTCGGGGTTGCTATGGTCTGCTGTGCCGCTTGATATTGGTATCTTGTTGATGTGCTGATTTGCATGTGCTACTTGACAGCTGTAAATGTCGTGTTGCTTGTTGCAGGTTCAGGCTTGCTGGCTATGCTTGCTGTGGATGGCCGGATGCGAAGAAGCCTGTGAACCCCTATAGCTTCCTTGCAGAAACCTATCTTAAACCCTCTAAAACTCGTTTAACACCCCATACAACTCTTCTAACACCATAACCAGACACCTGTGAAACCCTTGCAGAACTCGCCTCGGGATCCAAGCTGAGCAGCTCGGCTAGGCGAACTTTCTCCTTGTTGGCCCAGGAGAGTCCAGCAAAAGCGCCGTGAAAAGGAAGGTTCAGGGTTTTGGGATTCGGGGCTTTAAAGCTTTTTCGGGGCGTTAAGGTCAGCATGGGCTTAGGCTTGAGGGGAATTCAGGATTTAGGGTATCTGGAGTTGGATCGTTCTTCGACTCAGTGGTACCTATGCTGCTGGCATGACTTTCGGGGTCGGGGCTGTCACACCCAGGACCATGTTAGGCCCAGGATTGTCATGTCTGGTGCTGAAATAGCATGGTGAGAGATCACCGCCGGATACGATATAATCAGCAAAGCGGAGCAAAGAAGATTTTGTGGAACCACTCCGCTGACATGCGAGCATTGTCTTGCTGAGGGCTTTGGGTTATTGTGGAAACGGTGGAAACATTGGGTAGCTGCAGGTAGCCCTGCATCGATGCAAACTGATACGAGTTGGCGCGACCAAAAACAGCTGCAACTGCGTCAAAACACGGGACTTGCTTCCTGATGCCGGAAAGTTTGGCCTAACACGGGCAAAGCCCTTTCTATTCGCATCCACGGTGATGTAAGGGCTCCTTTGCAAGCATTCTGCTCCGAGCCTCGCGGAACGGCAGCATAACCGAAACGATGAAGGGCTTGCCGTTGACCTGAACCATAGGCTTGCGGATCGACTTCAAGAACTTATGCTAGTGACCGAAAGTCGGACACGTAGCGGCTCTGCTCCAAGGAAAGGGGTCTTCACACAAGCCCGAGGATATGGCCCCCGAAGCTGCGCATGCTCCGTTCTCTGCCCAAGATTCGCCTCTACATGGAGGTAGCTGCTGAGGTTCCAGAACGGTGAGCTGTTCCTGCCGGAAGCAAGCTGCACAGATCATGACTAGCAATTGGCCTGGCAGCCAGAAACAGGTTCACGGCTTCATGTATGATGTTGTAAAACCGGTTGCAGTCAAAGGGTCATGGGCAGAGGCCCTCTTTAGCAGTTCAACTCCAGATTTTGTACTTCCGCATACACTCACCCATGTGCGTGTGTGTATATACATGTATCATATATACATACACAAACACACAGGCATATATATATATACACACACATACACATATAATATGTACATATATAATATGGAGATACCATATGGGTGTTGTCCAATATTCCTTTGTCCTAGATTTAGCTCGGACCTTGCGCGCCCTTGCGCGCGCGCACAAATATGCAAATGTGCATTCGCATGAGTGATATTACCGGACAACTGCATAGACAACCGATGGTTATGTTTGAGCATGTTTTAACTCAACCCTGCATGGTAGCAGTAGTAGCAGTAGTAGTAATGGTAGTAATGGTAGTAGTAGTAGTAGTAGTAGTAGTAGTAGTAGCAGTAGTAGTAGTAGTAGCAGCAGCAGCAGTAGTAGTAGTAGTGTAGTAAGGTAGTAGTGTAGTACTGTAGTGTGTAGCAGCAGTAGCAGTTATAATGATAAACAGGTTGAAAGACTGGTACATGGATAGATAGACAGATAGATAGATAGATACATAGATAGGTAGGTAGATAGATAGACAAACAAATAGATAGATAGATAGATGGATAGATGGATAGGTGGATAGATGGATGGATAGATATATAGATAGATCGATCGATAGATAGATAGGTAGACAGGTAGATAGGTAGGCAGATAGATAGATAGATAGATAGATAGATAGATAGATAGAGAGATAGAGAGATTGACAGGTAGATAGATACATAGACAGATTGATAGATAAATCGGCTAGACCTTGGTAGTTTAGACTTAGTCGAGATTAGGCTAGATTGGGTTCGATTAGAACAGAATAGAACAATAGATAAACAGCAGGACTTGTAAACCGACTGAGATGCGCAGAGTGCATAGCACGCAGTACAAATGACACAACCCTCTGCGCTGTACACCCTTCGTGACAAGGAGACCTTGCGGCGGCTAAGTGCAAAGACATGAAACTTGGTGCGTAGGAGTTCGTTGTCACTTGGTGACCGTGGTTCTCGTCGTGATGTAATGCTGGCGATGACGATGCTGATCTTAATGCTGATTCTGAAAACAGGAGCCATCAGAATACTACGACTGCTTCCCGTGGTGAATGTGACCCAGTACCGGCCCAACTCATCATGAACTTGGTATTATCGCAGTCGCAGCAAGCGGCTGCCAACAGTGGTCATGAGAATGCTCATGATGTCGTCATCGCAGCAGGAAGTCTTGCAACACCAGCAGCAGCCGCAGCCGCAGCCGCAGCCGCAGCCGCAGCCGCAGCCGCAGCCGCAGCCGCAGCCGCAGCCGCAGCCGCAGCCGCAGCCGCAGAAGCAGCAGCAGCAGCAGCACAACCAACGCCAGTAGAACCAGCGACAACAACAACAACAACAACAGCAGCAACAACGGTGCCCGACTCCTCGTTCCGACAATTGCGATGTGCTTTCACACGCATTGCTAGTTGCCAGTGCTATGTACTCGTAGTATAGTGGGCCATAAAATTGGAAGAGGGTTTTGTGCTATATAGGGACAGTAGGGTGATACTATTGCTAAACATTCAGACACCTATGTTACCCGAACCCTAAGCCTGAACACTAAGTCCCAAACACTGAACCGCTATAGCCATCCTTCGTCTGATCTGGTTAGCATCGGCCTGCGCTCGTTCAGCAGCAGGGCGAAGGTGTTCGTGAGCGTCGGCCGGCGACTCTTCCTTCCACAAAAGGGGGTTTAGGGTTCGCTTCAGGGATCTATTGGGGCTACTACGGGGCCTTTAATTCAGGGGTAGTTTACGAACGGCCCTTCCGGCCCCCCGGCCTGAGCATGTGTTGGATGCAATGATGCAATCACGAGCGGCTTGCCCCACAGATTCTGGAAGACTATCCATCCCCAAAGACTTGAATGCACATAAATAGACAGACAAGACACACACACAATATATATATATATATATGTTGTCTGGGTAGCCGGTTCTTCTGCATGCACTTGTCCAGCCTATGTTTTTGCAAGCTTCAAACCTGTATCGCCCCTTGAACCTTAACCAGTTAAGCTATGGCCTAGCCGCCTAGCCCTGTAGATCGGCAACAAACAGAACAATAATAACGGTATTCAAATCACAATATTGCTGATAATAGTAATAATTTAGAATTACTGGCAATATAACAACAATATAATAATATTAATAATACTAATACTAATACTAATGCTAATGCTAATGCTAATACTACTACTAATAATAATAATAACAGTAATACAATAGAAACATAAAAAAAAACTCTCTGGCCAGGCCGGGAAGGCCTGGCATCCTGGCAGAAGAGGCGGAGCTTGTCGAGTTGATCGCCGTTGAAGCGCTCGTTGCGGTCGTGGTCTGCAAGCCGATGGCCCGGGAGTTTAGGGCTTAGGGGGTTTAAGGGTTTAGTGGGTTTAGGGTACAGGGGTTTTGGGTTGAGAGTTTAGGGTGGGATTTTTGTGGAGAGCCGCGAAGGCTTTGGCTGTTATCCTCTATCCTTTGTAACCGTGGGTGGGTCCACACAGTGATATAGCAATGTAGTATGTTGGGAGATTGACTTGTACAACGCAAACACACTGCAGTATCGAACAGCAGAGTCACCGTTGCAAACAGGGCCGCATAAGGAAAGGTCTGGCCAGCAACTGGTCACTCGTTTCGGCACTTCTCAAGACAAAGCCGCGGCTAAATCGACCTAAAGAGTTGAGAGATGCGCAAATCTTGGCGGCTGTCACTATCTGTACAAGTTGTTGTGGCTATCTTGATGTGCGCTGACATCGGCTCGCAGCTCACACGAACCTTTGGAATCAAATCCTGGCCATACCCATGGCCACACAAGGCGAATCATACCTTTCCCTCGCCTCAGTGCAACAGTAGTCAGTTCATCGCATGCTGGCAACCCACATTCTTCGAACGTAACCGCAATGCACAGCACGGAGACCTAGAAACACTCGCGAGTCTGACAAGCCCTTGACACCGAACAGTCCTAACACTCGACACACCTGACGCCTTTTAGCTATCTTTGCTTAGCTTAGGATGTTTCATAAAGTGTTCTGCCTTGCCCTCGTCGTAGATGATCTTACAGTACAGCTATGTCTCTATATGCATTACATACATGTATGTATGTATGTATGCATGTATATATGTGTGTATATGTATGTGTATGTGTATGTGTGCGGAAATATACAGAAACCGCACTCTCCTCCGGCCTTTGGGCTGGAGGAAGCGGCAGTTTCGCCCCAAGACCTGGCGCAGGGTTTGGGGTTGAATTACAAAACAGGATACAAAACAGGAGAGCGATTTCAGAACCGAAGCCTAATGTCGCAAACATTGCAAACACTCCACCGACCAATCAATCAATGAATCACTGAATCAGTCAACGTCTCACACTTTTGGCTTCTGCGGGCTTTGGGTTTTGGGCAATGTGGCCCCGCGCGCGCGCGCGCGCGCGCGTCCAAGCGGATTCGCAGGATCTAAGCCAAAAGCCCCAAACCGAAAACCTTAAACCCAAAACTCCCAAAACCCTAAAACTTAAACCCTGGTAAAACCATGTTAAACCCCTGAGCCCTGCACATTTTAACGAGATCCCCTGAAGAAGAAAGACCCGCTGGGGCCCGTGGCCCACTCGCGCTGGTAGCCCGTCTGTTCTTCGAATCCGTGGGAGATCCAGACCAGGGGATAGTCCTGCAAAGCCAAAGAGGGTTTAGGGGCTTAAGATTCAGCCAGGTAGGCTTTAGGGGTTCAGGTGTTTCGGGTGTAGGGAAGTTTACGGAATGGGGTGGAGGGTTCAGTTTGGAGCCGGTTGAAAGGTTTAGAGGTTTGGAGTTTGGGGAAGTTTTGCGATTGGGGCTTAGGGGTCAGAGTTGCTGGGTTTAGGGTACAGGGCTTGAGGCAGAGTTTAGGGCTCAGGGTTTAGGGACTTAGGGCAGTCCTACAGATTCAACCCCAGATAGCGTTGTCCGTCAGCTTGTATACGGGTTTCATGACGGTCCTCTTCTGGAAGGGCTTTATGAAGGCTGTCTAAGGTGTTTCGACGATTGTACTGCTACGGGGCCCTAAATCATCTGGGAAAGTTGCTTTGGAGTAGGTACCTCCATACAGGTAGGACGAAAAGGGTAGTTAAAGGCTTCCAGAAGTGCCGCCTAGACAAAGCCTTACAGCAGCTGCAGGACATAAATGGCACTAGCTGTTGAGATGCCTTTTGCTAATTACCGTTCTTGCGGGAGCCACATCAGCCAGAAGCACGAGAACAACATGTGCAGGGGGGGCATACTCGGGAAGCAACTCCAGAGCTGAAACAAGCCAATATCACTGGGGTCCGCCAACCGTCATGAAGTTGTTGGGCTACTACTGCTACTGCTTCAGGGCTTAGCTACGACAGCTAGCACTGCACCACACTGTCTTCTACTGCTGCTACGGCGACTGCTGCTGCTGCTACTACTACTGCTGCTGGGTCAAGGCGCACGCAGGAAGAGAAGGCAACGAGATGGCGGATCGGCTTGCTGCTGCTGCTGCTGCTATGACTGCTATGACCACAAACAATGAGAAACCACAACGGTCACAAGTGAAAGGGTTAAAACTTCGGATAACGATGATGTTGCGCATAATGCACGAATGGCAAAGGGTACCCGGGCGAGAGGCCGGGTGTGGCTTCTTGAAGCTCTGCACCGTATCAAGTGAAATGTCGGCACTCGGAACTTCTGAGTCTACTGTAGGTCCGGAACAAAAGCAACCTACCAGAACAGGTATTTAGCATGAATAGAATATTGATGCAATGCTGTGCTTTCTCCTGGCCCATTACTACCATGCGGTCTCCGAGTTGTACTCGCTAGAGAGCATGAGCCATGCTTTCAAGCAGCGTCGCCTCTCCCGTGGGATCAGCCACGGCCATGACGACGTCATCCTCTGTGCCCTCAAAAGGCCCGGGAGGTTGCTGAGATTTGGGAGTTCTTGCAGCAAGGATCCTGCAATGACTGATCGAATGTACCGTAGGGTCTGTGTTTATTGGGGTTCCTTCTCTTGTGAAACTCTCATATCGCCCCACCCCAGCCTTCGAGCCATGTCAGGGCTTCGAAACTCGAAGGTTGGTTTGAATGGATCTCAGAGGATTCTGCCCCGGGTTCATGTTCCACTGCAGGAAGATAATGGGTGTGGGGGTTTCGACTTCCCAGCCCTCTTGAGTCTGCGGCTTTAGGTTTGAGAAAGTGGAATGACATGACATGGCTCAAGTTTCAAGTTCGGCCCAGACCCAATCTCTTGAAAGTCGAAACGTCCTGCCACCCCACAACCACACACCCCGAGTAGACCCAAGCGAAAACCCTACAGACGGGTAAAGGGGTGAACCCTAAAGCCTAAACCCTAAACCGTGAGGCTCCAAACTCAAAGCACTGTATGTCCCAAAGCCCAGAAACCCTAAACTCGGAAAGCTCCCTGCTACGCACCCTGCCTTTCCAACCCAGTCTGGTCGCTCCTTGGCGTTCGATCCGTGGGATTTTGGTTTCCTTGTAGAGCTCCGTTTTAAGGCCTAGCATTATAAGAAGTTCTGTAAGGAGCTGTAGGGTTGTAGGGCCTATAGGGTCTTAAGATCTCATGGATGATCTCTATATGCTTATGTAAATGGTTGTTAATAAGGTTTACATAGGGCTTGATCTAGCTTAACTATGTGAAACACACTTCAAATAATCAAAATTGAGTCCATTTAGTAGTGTTTGGTAAGGTCAAGCTTGCACAGGGTTTGCCACAACCCCCCCCCCCCTCTCAAAAAAAAAGTGCTGGGAATCACGGATGTAAAGGGGCCTTCCGACATTGCGGGTTTTTCGTCAACTGAGGACAAAGGATACTGGGGCTTTCAACACGTGAGGCTTTGAGGTTGCAGCGAGCCCTGACAACAGACAGAAGAGCTCATGATCCTAAAAGTAAAGGACCGCAGTTCGTAGCTGGACGTCAGGATGTCAACCAACCTGAGCCCGAAGATGATACCGGTGACTCACCCCCAGATCTTCGCAACAGCCTGCAACTCAAACACCCGACATTTGTTGAAACGTGAGGATGTTTCAACGTTAGTCGTGTGTGTTTTGAGTAGATAGCATCCCCAGTATGTTACATCAGCAACCGTCCACCCTAGGAGCCCTGTGCCCCAAACCAACAACACTCTGCGCACAGGAAATCACTCCAAGTCTCGAGGAGGCGCCGCACATCCTCCTGCACGATCTGAAGCAGCGGCTGCAGATCCTTGGAACAACTCGGGTCGGGTTATGGAGATGCCTGAAAGAATAATCGTTTCTGTTTGTGCTACTCACAAGAAGGATCCCACTATTGGGTCCCTTGTTGGTCCGGAGCTCACATTGAGGATGGACCTCGTTGCGAAGGGCGAACCAGTAGCACTCTAGCAGCACTACTTCCCACGAAGACGACGAAGCTCCTGAAACCCTGAGCCCGCAATACTGGGTCCTAAACCCTAAACCCTAAACCCTAAGACCCCTGAGCCCGCAATACTGGGTCCTAAACCCTAAACCCTAAACCCTAAGACCTGTGGGAAACCTGCAAAGTTCTTAGGTCCCTCGCGCCGGATTGCTTGAAGACATGGGCCTCGGAAAGGCCTGCCAGAGCTCTGGGGTGTCGATATTATCCTTCTGCCTGTTCTTGCCAGCCCCAAAGTGCTTCAAGGGCTTAAGGAGTTTTGCGCTTTAGGTTGAAGGAAGTCACGTTGCGGAAGACCTACAGAAAACCATCAGTGATCAATGAGCTCCATAAGCTTCATCATGTGTCGGCAATCTGATACCGTGCTTCGTTGCAATTGCTGCAGCAGCAGCCGAGGGGCTGCCGGGGCTGATTTGGAACCCACAGAGCCCAACATACCCCTGTTTTGAGGAATAGACTAGACTTTAAACTATAGGGACCACAACCCTAAACCCTAAACCCGAAGTATAGGGACCTCACTATTATGGTTTACGGCATGTTCCTGAGTTAGGGGGCTCTGTGGGAAGATGATGCGAGGCAGCGGCGGGTCTCAGCTTGATGGTTTAGGGTTTTAGGGGTTTAGGGATCTAGGGGTTTAGGGGTTGGAAGTTTAGGGTTTGAGGGGTTTAAGGGTTTAGGATTTAGGGCCAAATTTTTGGCAGAAAACCTGCTCAAGACTCAAGAGTCTACAATTGCCTTCCTCGCCCTTCCGAAACCACCCATGTCTATGTGATAAAACCTTACCCAGGACTCAGCCCAGACAAGAAGCGCATGCACAAAGCACGGTCGACAAACTTTCTATGGTTCTTGTTTGTAGTTCCACTGGGCTCGGCTTCGTGATCATGCAGGCATGGAAGTGATCCCTTACCATCCCGGCCTATCTTGGGCACGAAGAGGTCCCCCACGTAGTCCTGGGGTTCTTCTCTTGTTTGGACTTGTCACAACTTGAACTCTCATTTTCTTCAAGAACATGCTTGCGCAACACTGGCCGTGGTAAGCCCAGCTCTTGGCGTAGGACTTCTCGTCCCGCTGAAATTGGTCTTCCGGTACTTGCACACCGACTACTGCGCAAAACCGGTGCGGGTCCTCACAAGTTCGCAGGAAAGCTGCGAACTGCATGGAGTAGTGCTCGCAGGCCTTCAACATTGCTGCGCAGGCTGGACAGGCTACAGTAAAAGTCTGACTGCGGAAACAATGCTTTGCATGTACTGCGAGGTCTTGCTTTCACCTGAAACTCCTTCCATCAAAAACCTTGCAGGACAATCGCTCATGACCGCTGCAACTAAACGAAGGCCTTGGGTATGCCAACGTCTGTGATCGTCTTCACGAAGGGGTCCTGTCAGGTCTGCTGACGCTGACAATAGTTGTCACACTGACACTGATGGCGGTGCTGTGCTGACAGTGGGACTTAGCGCCTGTTTTTTTAAATAAAAAATGGCTTTGTCATCACCATCATCGTCGTTGCCACCATCAACAGCATCATCATCACCATCATCGCCATCACTATGATCATCATAACAATCATCAGGATCATGCGCATGATCATTGCAATGGCCTTAAAATCCCAGCATGATCACGATCATCATCACCACCCTCACAATCACCATCGTGATCGTCATCATCACCATCATGATCGCCACCATCACCAACACCAATATCACCCCCGTCATCGTCATCGTCATCATCACCACCACCATCATCATCGTCATCACTGCCACCACCATGCCACCATCCTCACCAGCATCATCGTCACCTCAGCACACCTGCATTACCTTCGCCATCCACATGTCGTCACCATCATTGACAAACTCGTCACGCAAAACCTCAAAGTCCGTAGTCATCGTCGCCATCACCGTCACAATTATAATGCTCAATGCCGTCATCATCTTCCAACGCCGCATCATCAGCAATGTCACGATAGTAACTATCATCAGCAGCAGCACCGTCCTCAGGTTATACCGTTATACCATTTCCAACATCGCCTTCAACAAGTTGCGGCATCAACATCGTACTCGTCCTCACATCACCATCGTTGCCATAGGCATCATCAACATCAAGAACAACGATGGCAGTAATTCTTCAACAGAAAGTCCTCCCGCTGCTGCCCGAGGAAGACCGCCCATCCTTCCAAAGCCTCACCCACTAGCAGAAATTACGAATAGTAGTGGTCGACGACAGTTAGGAGAGACGTGGCCACTTGCTGCGAAAAGAGTCTGCAACAATCTCACCGGGGCGGTGGCCAAACCCATCTCATCCTCATTCAGCTCAGTGATCTGCAAGGAAGGATGCACCGGCATCAGGCCCGGAAAAACAGGGAACCCCTTGCCAGTCTGAATCGCTTCCCTCTTGACAGCTGCTGGTTGCTGCTGCTACTCTCTACTTACCGCTCTCGCCAGGATGGGTCTTGCGGCTTGTATCTTTTTGAAGCTGAAGCCAAGCACATTTCACGAGTCCCGAAGTACGGTATACACGAGTCCCGAAGTACGGTATACACGACGCAGACCTGAAGTGGTACCTTAGTCAAGAGCAGTATTTCGAACCCCGCAATGAAAGCTGCACCCGAACAAACCCGAACAATGCCGTGCAGAACCCAAGGAGGGGAAGCAATCAGACCGCCTCAAACCCAAACCCTGAATCCCCGTTTTCCCAATGTCTCACTATAGTCGAAGCCATCAAGATGGAACATGGATGCAGGATGATTAGCTCTGCATTTCCCTTTATGACGGCATAATGATGTTCCAACTTTCTGGCTTCTGGTACAAGGCGCCTGGTGGGACTTCAGGACGGCCGGCATGTCCAGCTTGATCGGGTTCAGGATCTCGGTGCTTTTGGCAAGGCGCTTCGGGTTTGGGAACTGAGGGTTCTGGCAGCGGCATAGGGTTTGGGAGCTTAGAGGCTTTGAGTTTAAGGATTTCGGGTTTAAGGTTCATGCTTTCGGATTTCGGGGTTGAGGGCTTCAATGCTTGCTAGGAGTTTGGGTTGAGGGCGTCTTAGAGTCTTAGGGTTCAAACGTTTAGGAATCAGACTGTAGGAGGGGGAGTTTATGGTAGGGGCCCGATTTGAGGTTCCCGGCTGTTGGACTTCCGGAGGCAACAACTACCAGGCGCCGACTGCGGCTTATCTTGAAAATGCCGACTTCTGTGTTACCTTTCGTACTATTATAGCCGCGGTTACATGTGTAGGCAAAGACCGAATGCGACCGTATGCTATCACTTCGACTTGTATTTCTGCTTCGTCTCTCTACTTTCATTGCTGTTGATCCGTCAAGAATGTGATGTTGGAAAGTGAAAAAATCCACCAGCCGTTCCTTAATGCATGCAGCTCTCGCGCTTGTTCTATCAGCCCTCCCCAGAAGCCTGGCCTTCTCTATATCATCAAGAGTCGTGTCTTCAATAGCAAGCTGTGAAGCCTCCTCACTCAGCTGCCCTTGTAGTCCTCTTCCCATTACATGCATAGATTCATCGCAAGCTCGCATCAGACGTACCGTATGTTCTGCGGAGCTACAGTTTCTCCGCAGTGTTCCACCGCAGATCAAGTGCCCCACTGACAGCAAGTACCCTTTGTCGCTGCGAGGCTCCACGAGGTAGAACCTTGGATTACACGTTTTGCCCGACCCGCGCTCTTGCCTCCGGAGACAGACCCACCCGGAGTGTCTACACGAGTGCATAACACAGAGGCGGCTCAAAGGGAAACCTTCTTGTAAACTCGCGGTAGGCCATCCACTGGGTACATAGTCTAGTAGCAGTATAGTTTGACAAACATATACCCCACCAGAGTGAATTTACAATGCGAATATCGCCTTGTAGCCCCCCTAAAACCATAGTCTACCTAGACTCTCGGAGTGTTCTTGGACCATGCACGCCTGAGATTGTCGACCGCTTGCGGACTGCTGAAAAAAAAAGCGGTTTGGGGTCTCGGGTCCTTGTGGTCCGTGTCTCAAACCACACGTTCTCCAATGCGAAGGCCGCCTTGAAGACTCCCTAAGCCTTGCTCCCCACTTGGAGGTTCATGGGTAGTTATAAGTGGGGTTTTAGTTGGGGTAACTATAGTTATAGCCCATAGTAAGGGACTTATAACCCTACTTATAACTACAGCTTGCTGCTCTCCATTCCCGACCCCACGATCTACAGGAAGCAGCCATGAGCCAGTCTGGGTACCTCAATCTCCCGAACTGAGGGCATGACGTCTGCTGCAGAGCAAAGAATCGAGATCCGCCCCTCTTCTCGAGGAGCAGGAGACTCACCTTGGAGAAGGGTCTAGGATGTTGACCGGTCTGGCGCAGGGTTTGGGACCTTTCTGGGTTAAGGGCCCTTGGGTTCAAGGGACAGCTGAGTCTTTGGGCTCTAGGGTCGATTCTCCGTGATCCTGGCTTGCATTGTATCGTAGTTGACATCGGCATAGACATCGACAAAAGTATAAACAGACTTTGCTTGGTTGGCCATGTTCTGCCTGTATTTAATTACATCTAGATTCTAGATCGCCAACGTTTGCATTTCACGTGTACATTTTGCGGCTTTTTCCTCCATCATTTCTTTGAGGAAGTGCGCACGGGTGGGTCAAACCTGAGATAGTTTGTCGTCGGCTACCAACAGAATCTGGGACTCAGATTCCTCTGCAAGTATGCAATGTGCTTCTTCTGGACCCCTCTTGTGGTAGGTCCCACCCGGTGCCTCTGCAGCACGGGCTCACCCCTTTAAGTTGTAAAATGTCCACTGGTTCGATGATTTATGATGATTGCGGCTGTCAGGAGAAACACAGTGCTTGATCAAGTCACTGAGGCAAGCCGTTTCAAAGAGCGCACGCATTGTGAATGATCAGTGGGAGTGAATGATCCCAGTGCAGGAGTTCGGGTGGCGGGATAGTAGGTAGGGACGACCCGCTAGGGTTCTTTTGGAGAAACACGGCGGGATATTGTTGGCTCTGCACACCACCTGCTCTTTCAGCCCGTGAAAGAAGTGGTGGCATTCAGGATTAGCTCTGGACTCAAATACAACCCATACAAATTACTAAGTGGGAGACCCTGACCCACAAAACCCAAATCCTAAACGCCGAAACCACAACCCGGGCTCTGCACTGTGCACAGTGTCTCTCTTTTCTTTCAGATCATCTTGTGCCGCAGTCGAAGCGCGCACTCTTCACGGAGTAGCCGCCTGCGGAATGCAAGTTGGAGGGAAAATACACAAGCACCATAAACTCGGGGTGGCACATGCGGGCAACAGTACTTAGAGTCACACACGTCAACATCGGGATGCGGATGTGATCTTCATCACCACCCGCCGTCGTCAACATCTGCCAATTTACTGCCATCACCATAACAGTGCTGCTGCGTCAGCCGTTAGCAAAGGACACAACCCATCATTGCCACGAATGGCACGAATCGTTGTTCGTAGCTTTGTTGACCCGAATCCGGTGCTATGCGCTGGGGCCAGCTGTGTTTCACGTTCATTGCTCACAGCATCGATGTGACCTCTTGAGTTCACTTCCGCGGTATCCACGACGCTCTACGATGCTGTTGCGAAGCTTGTAACTTTCCAAATCTAGGTTCACTTCAGCTGAGGCACACAGAAACTTCTCGAAAATGCCCTTCTTTTTCTTGGTGCTGTGTGCGAAGTGCGCCAATGACACCGTTCCTGAGAAGCAAGCTACAGACATGCATTGCCGCCAAACTAGTTCAGGTTGCAAAGCTGGGCGGTTTTCGAAGGATTTTCAGCCGTGTCACTGCCCGGCCCACTGCGCACAGCATGCCACCAGTAAAGCCTCAGCATGCAACTGCAACTTCAATTATGCCGGATGGTGCTCAGTGTCCTTGCAGAATACGGGATGGTAGCATGCAAAGCTTATTGACGTGGTCTTGAACTGCGAATAGCCCCTTGCAGATGCAAGACCTGTCTTCTACTGCAGCGTAACAGCATGCGCACTAAACCGTCGTCCACCACCGAAAACTCTTACTGTAAAGATGTGCGTAAAATTTTCTATTCGGCAGCCACAGAGCGGCACATAGAGCCACTGTCCAGATCGGACTCGGCAACGCCGCGGCACCGCGAAGCGAAAGTAAGGATAGTCCTCGTCAACATGGAGAACCGAAAACTAGCCGCAACAGAAGCGAAAGTGCAGCAAGCAACCTAGAAGCAGCATACCACTGCAGCATGCCGGCCACATGCATCTGCACAAATGGCTCCTCGAAGACGGTAGGGGACCTTCGCACGAAAGAGGACAGTGTGGCAGTGTGGTGGTAGTGACTGGTAGTGGCTCATGGGAGCAGACACGGTTCGTTGATGGTGGAATTCAATTGAACTGGGCATTGTGCTGCCAAGAATCTCGACGTTTATGGGAGAGGCATTTCCATGTTCATTGTTGCTGCCGTACAGCCTGAGAGGTGATGTGCAGGCGGGAATCGAAGGCATGAGAGTGTGGCTGCGTATACATATGCAGGGCAAGCTACAGTTGTGCGGCTTGGAATGGATCGTAGAGCCAAAAGTCCTTCATCCCATCCAACACCTCGCGACACGACCACTAAGATCGCACGGGAATCGCGCGAGGAATTGGGCCCTTCCTTCGGCAAATGCCCGCCTGAACTAAATTGTCAGCAGCATCATAGTGCAGGTAGAGGGAGGGACCTTTCAGGCACGAGCAACACAAGCTCAAAGCAGATGAGGTCGGTAGTTGACGATGAAAACATGATAAGTGAGATATGATGTACCTGGCTCGCCACCACCGCCATGGTAGTAGAGGTATGGGGACGCATCAAGGCTTCCCCGAGTACCATTCCTTGCGTGAGAGTCATGACAGTAACAAGTGTCATCCTAGGCTGGAGGGCTTGCTGCACATGCGTCTTGAAAGCCGGCTGTGAAGTACTGGGTCTTGAGGCAGCTTGCTTTGAATTTGTTTAATACGGGGTGACTGTCGGCTGCACCCTGCCTTTGAGAAAGAAATTCATGGCCTAACTGTCCCATGGCAAAATGGGAGCTAGGATTAGGGGGACCCTTGGGGATATAGACCCTCTCAATAAGGTCCCTTTTAAGAGAGCTAGAAGTAGGGTTCAGAAGGGGTACCCTGTAAGGGGTACCCCTAATAATACTACCTACAAAAAACAGAACTGACAGGCGTCTGCCAAGCTTCTGCCAGCTTCCCCTGAGCGATGGCACAACAGTCAGGGAGACCGAAACACTCACGTCTACCACAGTCAATCAGAGTACTTGTACCTCGAATGAAAGTTGCAACACAGCGCAAACTGTTCAAGGTCTATGGGACGCTGCCAACCGCCTCAACCGCATCGTTTCGCTGCCGGTCGCATCACCCTAAAGGCCCTGCGCTTGTCTCGGACAGCCACCTGCGGATACTCTCGATTCTGAGGGCAGCGCCGTCAGCGACGAGGATCCTTCCAGCTCGGGCAAAGAATTCGGGATGCTCACCTGAACAAAAATCAAAGAGCACAAGCTCAAAGGCGGTAGTTTGAGTCCCTCCTTTGCCCCTGTTTTGCTTCTAAACGCCCCAATCCTCAACACCTGCAGCGACACAACCCAGTCTGGCAACAAAGGAGCAACAATTGGCACCATTCGCCGGGGCTTCTTGCTTCGAATTCTTGAAGAAGAAGCAGCGGACCCATATAAACACAAACATGAAAATACAATTTCCGCCCACCCCCAAGATTGAACAATAAAGTAGCGCCATCATATACCAAAACCCAACAAGCAACCCGACTTCCTAAATCATCTCCCGACAACGCTTGAGTCACCAAGTCCCGCCTGCGCGGCATAGAAGTGTCCAGCCAAAGGCCCTCCCGACAGTGCTTCCGCCAGCGTCGCATTGTGTTTAACCGCCTTCTTGGAGACTTGGCCACCTGGTACTGGCAACAGGGGCCTTAGCTTGAATGATCAGAATAGGGCCGATCTCGCAAGACTGTTGGTAATTACATGCAGTTAATCAATCACGATTGCCATGTATGCCCCACGTTACAGCAAAGTAACGCTGCTCTGAATATCGATGCTCTTGCTGTCCCTGCCATTTGTCAGTATTGACTTAAACAGTATCACTCCGCAGTGGTCGTCCAGGCGCGACAGTATAAGTACTGGGAGTAGCAATGATACTGGTGATGGTAGGTGATGGCAGTAGTCGTCGTCGTAGTGGTGGTGTTGCGAGTATCGTGGCCGTCACCAACAGACGTATACCTTGTCGTGTTATCATTGCAAGTACTGGGTCGGTGGTGGGGACTACTTCCCTACCAGTAGTATTGGATGTTGTGCCGTGCCGTTGTCTTCGACTGCCAAAGCCTAGGAGCCAAACTGTCAGGCCAAGACTGTGGGTGCCACAAGGAGCCGCAGTACATTGGCCATGTAATCAATCCTATGTCATCGTCTGGGAATGATAACATAACGCAGCACCCCAAACAGCTTTGATGCGATTCTGTCTATTATTAGCGCTCCCACGCTCTACCTCGCGGCCTAATGCTGACACTTGCTGGCCACCTTGAGACATCTGCCTGCCGAGCAAGACAGCTCACAGGCTCACAGATCTGGGTTTAGGGACTGAGGGCGGATGGCACAGTACGGTTGCCGACTTCTTACACGGGATATCATTGTGGACTACACGGCTTAACGGCAAACCTTGTAAGACATCAACCTGTCTGTTAAGCCGAAGCAAGCGCACCCTACACCGTTTTCAACCCTTAACCTGTCCTCAGCTCCACCGCGCGGTGTCCCAGAGTTCGCAGCTTGTCATCAGTTAGCCTTCAGCAAGCAGTGCCGTGCTAAGGCTAGCACCCAACAAATCACAATCATCACACCCGCTGAAGATGACCAGGATAGGGAGATGCGTGCCGCTCTGCACCGCGGGTGGACAAACCAAACTTTTGCTGCCAAATGGGTCTTGGAGCCCAACGCCGCCAACTTAAAATTTCAGGTCTGGAATAAGCAGTACTGCTGCTGCCATTGCTGTTGATGGATGCTGATGGCTCTGACTTAGGAAGCTCACGGAGGCTGAAAAGGTGCCGCGCAGCGCCTGCAGCGGTGGACCTTGGCCAGGATCGGGGCTCCTGTGGTTTTGTTTTCCTGCTCCATGGGAGTTGGCTTTGGGGGCGAGGCGGTTTAGAAGCTCTGGACCTCGCCGTCGATCCAGCCTCCTTCATCCCCGTCCTTAGCTGAATATCTGTCTGCCGGGGCAATTGCTGCGGAGAAGGCAGCCGGGTGACCAGCAGCCCCGCCGGTTCGGGTTCCGGCTCGGGTTCCCTGTCTTCTCTGGGCCTTGGTTCGAT